>ML978227.1:0-181216 GCA_010015745.1 Setomelanomma holmii
CTCATTGGTACTAGGACAGTAGGAGCCATGGGAGGACTGTTATTCCGGATATCTGGGGTAAGACATGGAGCATTAGTTAGCTAGAGAGATCAGCTTTGGTTGACACCGCAGCTGAGGGGGGTGTGTAACCACGTGGCTGAAGTCACATGTTATCCTATTGTAGTAGGCACTGCCCTATGGGCAAGTGCACTTACCTCTGAGCCGAGAGCTCCTGGAACATCACAATCACAACACGACAACAGATAGCAATACAATCGTTGATCACAGCCTCCGACCGACACTGCTCACGCAGTTACAATAGATCTCAGACTCCCAGTTCGAGTGACTGCTCTTATCAACGATACAGTTGGAACACTATTGGCACGAGCCTATGCTGCGCCAAAATCTGCGACAACGATCATGGGTGCCGTCTTCGGCACTGGAACCAATGGCGCTTATATTGAGCAAGCATCCAGGATTAAGAAGCTGGGAGAATGCGTCATAGAGAACGAGCGCGTCATGATCATCAATTCGGAATGGGGCAATTTTGATCAGAACCTCGAATATCTTCCAGTCACCACATTTGATAAGACGGTGGACGCTCAAAGTGTCAATCCAGGATTCGAGATGTTTGAGAAGATGGTTTCGGGAATGTATCTCGGAGAGATATTGAGATTGGCATTCGTCTCACTCCTGGAGGACTCAAGAATGAACATACTTGAGCAAACCGATATTCAGGCAAAATCGAGATTATATGAATCATGGAGTGTGGACACTTCGGTCTTGAGCAGTCTACAAGCCGACAATTCCCTAGATTTGTCAGTCAGCAGAATAAGGCTAGAGCAGACACTGGGACTTGAGATGGTCAGCTATGAAGTGGTACGGGCACTCCGCACAATAGCATGCTCCATAGGGAGGCGAGCCGCGAGACTGGGTGCTGTTGCTCTTGGTGCAGTCATTCTGCAAACAGATTCTCTGGGCAGAAGTTCGAATAGCGCAGGGCGGGTAGACATAGGCGTTGATGGATCTCTGATTGAGCTGTATCCTCCTTTCGCGAATGAAATGAGGCGGGCCCTCAGCTGCATTGAAGGGATTGGACTTGACGGCCTAACGAGGATCGATATTGCAATCGCGAAGGATGGGAGCGGAGTCGGGGCGGCGCTGGCGGCTTATATTGCGGCAGCTACTTAGCATCGCTGAGAGATAACACAAAGTATAATATATGACGTGATCGAAGTTCCTTGTATCTTCGTTGTGGCACACTGTGGAGATGGAGATAACGTGTAGCAAAGGACCCTTGCTTCGACCGCCAAAGCCACTAACAATTCATCGGGCCCGCGCTAAGCTCGGTCGCGACCTCCCGAAGTCTGTGGACTTACAGCGCGATACGGTCGCAGTCGAGCTTGCTCATGCCTGCACCTCAAACACCTTGACACGTCGATGTATGACAGACGATGAGCAGCCGCGAGCAATCTGCGAATAATGGCCTCGGTAATGCCAGCGCAATTCGTGCTCGGCCTACCAAGGCGTGTGGTGAGTATTTGGGTCTATGCTAGGCATATATGTGCTGACTTTGATGCTAGTGGAGTGTCGAAGACAGAAGGTGCGAAAATCGGCCAGATTCGGAGTTGAGATCTGATATTGGATAGATGAAATGTGAGCCACAGCGTGATGGGCCATGCAAGCGATGCAGGAACAGCAAAACCGAATGTATCTTCAAACCTCGTCCCAATGCCCGCCAGCCGGATCCAGCAACCTCCACAGGAGCGCTGCAATGCTCCGATGACACATCCTCTCAAGTGATGGCACGATTGGCAGTAATCGAGTCTGTCCTGGGCATCAGCAACAGTGGTTCCATTTGTCCAATTTCTGAAAGGGTTTCATCTCTCACACCGATCTTAACCGCTGATCTCGAAGATAGGGAGAGTGACCCTAGTCTCGCCGAGCGGTGGCAGGCGACTGCGAATCTTAGAAGATTCACAGCGCCGAAGCACTCAAAAATATGGTCTCGACCTGTAGTGTCACAGCTTTGGTCCTAGTAGGTTTGATCTGCCTATCAAGAGCAGCTAAATTCTAATTACCTAGATTCTACACAAACACGGAAGGTCTTCACTTCCATTCAGAGCGAGAGGCTTCGAAGAATCCAACCCCACTGCTTCTGGCAGCTATCCTGTACGTCTCTTCGCTACATCACACCTCCGAGCGGTTTACTGCCTATGCGCCGGAGTAATTCCGTGCTACATGCAGTGCTATCGCCGAAATGTCAATATCTGGAGCTTTAAAACGATCGGGGATAATGGCTATTGATGAGACAGTACCCACTCTTTCCGCCCAGGAAGCTGCGTATCAGAACGTGCTTGGTCTTATCATTGCTGGTCTGGTATCAGAAGCCTTTATCGATCTCACCGGAATCTGGATATCGATTGGATATCGCCTGATAATCGATCACTGCCCTGTCTATATAGACCAAAGCGCGAACAAATGGCGCCAATTGTTCTCTGGGCTTCAGGTAATTCCACTACTTCTCACTCGCCCTTCTGAAGCTTATAGAAGTACAGATCATCGACCTTGAACATGCTTCTCTGCACCTTGCATCTACCATTGTCCCCATCAGAGCCCCACTACCGTCACTCCGTCAATTGCAAAGCTTTGCAGAGGATCCTTTCAATTGGCTCACGGGAATCATGCACACAGGTCTCGGCAACTTCACAGGGCGTGGACTGCCGACTATTTGGTCTTTCATATCATCGACCCATGCAGAGCGGCCTGTCGCTTCTGAAGTCCCCTTTACTGATCGCGATGCACAAGTCATTAAGGAATGGGCTGCAACCTGGATGATTGGCTCGCGAGCTCTAACCGCCCAAGCAATACTGAAAATGACCGCATGCAGATCAGGCGACAATACGGTCTACATAGGCTACTTGTACTGTCGATATATCATCTTGCTCGCGGTTTCGATCTATTCGCAGACACAGTCGCAACGGCAGAACGACATGAGCTTTTACTTTCAGCGCGCGCAACATTGAATCTGCAGAAGAACGATAGTGGCATCTGGGCAAATTGGGATTTGGTCATGATTACATGGGCTGCAATCCTTGTTCTTCAAGGATTGGAGGGTGGTGTTGGGGAGCAAGACGATCTATTGTTGGTGCAAGACCACCTGAACAAGCTTCAAAGAACGAAGCGACCAGCGCCCAGCCTTCACCATACTCTGGCTGACCGCCTCGAGACCTGGCTCCAGAGCATGAATACTCCTCCAAGTACAGCCCTTGCTCTACCAGACTTTGACCTTTCGTGGACACTCTTCGATCAGAACAACATGGATTTTACTTCCACATCGGCACACGAGCAGGATCCGTCAGTATCAACATCGGCTTTCATTGCCGAGAATTCTACCAATGGCCAATCTACGAATGACTCGTCTTTGGGGCATTCGCAACACCAGGCTTACAACAACCCTGAATTCTGGAATGTATACAGCAGCGCAGTTGGATCTTGGCCTTCTGGCTTCACACGATTATTTGGCAACCCAGTGTATGATGAGATGCCGAACAGCAGCAATAAAATGCAATGAAAGACCGAACAAAAGGATATCATTCACGCTAAGACATTACCGCTGCTGATCCTGGAGCCCATCCTATCGAAAGATCGATCCTCTGGCCCTAGCGAAGGTGATCTGCTCGTAGGCGATACTCGCGACGCCATGTTGTCAGGGAAGAGCTCCGGAGTTACTGCCCTTAACGACGGCTTCGTTGGTGGCGCAAGTCTGATGCCTTCCACTACCGCCGCGAAATCTTCATTTGCAGAGTCTTGTCGCGACCTGGTGTCTTTCCCCAGTACCGCACTCTCAGCAGGATTGGCATCCGTGACCGGACTGCCCAATTGGATCGAGATGGGAATGGTCTGCGCGATTCCAAATTCCTTCGAAACCTTCTCGATGCTCTTGAAATACTAGTAGGAGTCAATATGGATACTTCCAAGACGTATATTGGACTCGTACCTTGACCGTCTTTACTTGCAATTCCAACGTCGCGTTCTCCTCACAAACGACCATCGAGTGCGGATGCAACTGCAAGGCCGAAAGTGTGTACATGTGGTTCACCCCACCCTCGATACACTTCTGCAGCGCGAGCGCCTTTTGTGCTCCCGTCACAATGATAATAACCTCTCGCGCCTGTCATATCGCCGTCAGCCCCCAATTTCTCCCATGGTTTGCGTCAATTCGTACCTCAAGGATCGTCTGCACTCCAACCGTCAGCGCCATCTTCGGTACAAGCTCCATATCGCCCCCAAAGAAGCTCGAATTCGCAATCACGGTATCAAAAGCCATTGTCTTCACCCTCGTCCTTGATGCGAGACTCGACCCTGGCTCGTTGAATGCAATATGTCCATCCGCGCCAATGCCCCCAAGAAATAAGTCGATGCCTCCCACAGCCTTGATCTTGGCTTCGTATGCGCCGCACTCGCCCTCGAGATCCAGTGCGTTCCCATTCAGGATGTGAATATTGTCTGGCTGCACAACGACGTGCGAGAAAAAAATGCTGGAACATAAAAGAATGGTAGCTTTCTGGATGTTTACGATCCAGCGCGATGTAGTCATCCTGCAATACGTTAGCAGACTAATCTTGGGGAGTATATTGTATGTGGATACACTCTAGCATGTTGAAAGTCACGACATGTTTGAACGTAATATCGCCCGCGCGATGTCTCGCAACCAGCGCTTTGTAGATGAGGACTGGACTGCTTCCTGTTGGTAGCCCCACGACGAACGGTCTTGATTCGGTTGGAGCGAATTTGTGTATACGGTCTGAATAGTTAGATGACGAGGAATGCGAAAGTAGTGGTTCCTTACCAATAATGTACTGCGCGACATAACCAGAAGCAGCAAGCTTCTCGTCTCGGATGACCAGTCTCATTGCGAAGTAATCTGGTGTGAGGTCTATTGAAGGTGATGGTTTCGACTAGAGCAATTGTCGAAATGAATGAACAACGATATCGCCATGCGCTCTTTGCCTTGAAGAAGATTCTTTGCGCACTTCGGCTAGACAGCGGAAGTTGCCATTTCATTCATCACAGCTGATCCTCCTATCATCAGCCTTCCCTATTCCAAGGGTCATGATGCGCGTATTGAGATCGCCCGGGGAAGTTGAGAGTGCTGCCGGCGATACCGGCGAACCCGGCAAAGTACAACTGCGGCCAAGGAACCAGGTCCTTATCTTTACAACGGCCATACACTCGTAGAGGGAAGCAACTGAGTACGCGCAGTTCGGTCATGTAAAAACCCGATGTTTAAGTGAAGTCTGAAAGAGCTGAGAAATACCGGCGTATGCAACCGTACCACTATACGTGGAAGTCTGCTGAAATGACGATTGCAAGCAACTACACCTTACACAAGTAACAGCATTTCATCAATGGCCTAAACAGTGGCTCAAATCACTTGATGGCAATTTCTCATCGTTCAAAATGCTTGCTGAGACTAGCCATCGATCATACCTATCCTTGTCTCAACCTCGCTATCTCACTCTGCATCCTCGCATGCCCCTCCTCTAACGCACTCAAATGCCTCATCCTCGCCATTCGTTCCTCCAACTCCCGCTGTTGACTCTCCAGCTCTGCAAGTTGTGAGGTGCGCATGTCTTGCGGTGCGGCGTATGCTTCGGGGTAGTAAGGGCCTGTGTTCTCGACATAAGTAGGATGTGGCTGTGCGGTGCCTAGCTCATTGACAAAAGGCTGGTTACCAGGAGCATAAGAGGGAAGTTCGCCGTGTTGCACTGCTGGGGAGGAGGGATGGGAAGTCCAAAAATAAGGAGAACTGGTGCGATTTAATGGAGCGTTCGCAGCTGAAAGCTCAGTCATGTCTGATGGTGGCGGAGGCGAGGACGCTGCAGGACGCAAACTAGTCACAGCGCGATGCTTCTCCTCATCGTTGCGCGCAGCTGCATAGCCCGTGCCTTGGGCAGCAGTCGTGGCCGCCAACTCTGGCTTTGTATCAGCGTAGGTGTTGCTTGTGGCGGGCGCATCGGAAATAGTGTGTGGAGAGGCTTTCTGCTATCGCCGGCGCAGGAGGAAGAAGAGTCCAAAGACGAGAAGTGCGAGGAGAGCGACGATACCAACAGCGATCCCAGCAATTGCGCCTTTAGAGATTCCCAGGCTGGAAAGGACAAGCGAGGCTGTAGCGGACTCTGCCAGGTTTGCAGCCGATGCAGACGACGTCGAGGATGTGGGTGTGAATCTTGATGACGATGGGTTCGAGACTGCGGATGGTTCAGATCTCACGGATATAACAACTCGCTCGGACGTGATGATGATAGGAGTCGGAGTTGGAGTCAGGCCTGCGGCCGATGCATTTCTCACGGATGTAACAAGGCGTTCAGATGTGACGACGATAGGAGTGGGGGTAGGAGTTGGAGTCGGTGCAGTGAGGAAAAAGGCGCGGGCGAAGTGTTGGTAGCTAGTCGAATAAGTGCCAGTATTGGTCGTAGGACTCTGATTATCTGCGCGGCAAACTGTGATTTTGGGATCGAACGTCAGCTATGGGACCCGTTTGAGACATCCGATCTCCACTTATCTGAATATGTCACTGTGGTTAAGCTCGTGATGCTGAACATACAACTCCACCCTCCTGGACCTCTGTAGATTCCATAGCGGCTGAATGGATCAATAGGCGTTTGACACACACAAATGGGTAGTATTTTAAATACCTTGGGCAACATCCCACGGATGACAAGAAAGAAGCTGCGCTCGACCAGCCGACGGGACAACCTGCTGATATGGGAGCGACTGTCGTAGGGAAACAACTGTTGTCCTAGGACATCTTGCCTAGCGACTGCGGGCAATTGACCTAGACTACAGTGTGAGACTAAATGCGAAGTGGACTTGCGACCTGCACTGCGAGCCTTACGCCTTGACGAAATGCGCCGCCAACATCGTTGGCCAAAGTTCCCCACCAGATTGTATTACAGGACGCCGGCGGTGTGAAGGCAGTTATAGCGGTCATCTTAATGAAGTTGTGACAAGGCTGAGATGCAAAAGCTGTGAAGGAGAACCCGCCCTAGAAAGGCGGGAGGGGTCGGGCTTATGTGTACATGCAGACCTACTGCACCGAAAAGCAAATACTCCGCATAACATATCGGCCCCATCAACAGCTTCATGCGTGCTAGTCGAATGTTGTGTCTGCTTCCATGTACCATTGGTGTACCAAGACTTGCTTGTCGATCTAGTCCATAGACGAGGCGTTGAGTTGCGAGCCGCTTCCGGAAAACGGTATGGACTAGAACTCCTCCATACGCCAGCCTTATCGGCCAGAATCGTGGAGCCAAGCTGATCAGCGTTGCAGAGCATCTGTGGGACGAATTCTGGAATCTGGAGAAGCGAAAGATTGCTGCAGGTATTGCATAAGGACAGCTTGAAATACGAAACGCTGATCACAAGGTCGGTTGGTAGTCCCTATGCTAGACGAATGCTTGCTCCAGTATCGAAAGGGCGCCGCTCGCACCGTCTTCCTGCATCTTCCTAGTGCAGCTAGGATTTTCCTTTCCAGGCTTTCAGGAAGTCGATCTTGATCTTGCCAGCGTCCTCATTATCTTGCAGACCAAGCGATTTCATGAGTCTTTCCGCAAATTCACTGGTGTATGGAAATTTACGAGCATAGATATGCTTCTTCTCTGCCTCGAGTACCGCTTCGAACAATCCGACCTCACTGATGCTTAGATCGATGTTGATCTTAGTCTTGGACACGAGTCCGAGTAGACCGTAAACTTTGTCATGCGTGTCTCGACACTCCTGGTGGCTCCACTGGTGGAGAACGTTGTGCAGATGATGCTTTTTCTTCCTGTCCCATGTTTGTTTCGTCTCGACGATGCCTTTCCAGTTCTCCCAATTGATATCAGGATGTGCGGCTTCAAATTTGCGCTGAATACGCATCAGGTCGGAGAAGTCCCAGCGGTGTCCGCCCGTGTAAACATGTATCTTCCTAGCCATGAATATTTCTTGGACACTGCCAAGTTTGCCGTCAGATTATGTCTCAGTCACTTCTCCAAGCAGTACTTACATCCACAGACGTGTCCAGTACTTGTTCTCGACCATGTATTTGAGTCCATAGCGTCGATGGGTATCCCCAGAGGTCGATGTGGGCTCTCTCAAGTTCAGCTGATTGTAGAGGAGACGGATGCCGTTACTTTCA
Organism: Setomelanomma holmii; assembly: GCA_010015745.1. Classification (NCBI taxonomy): domain Eukaryota; kingdom Fungi; phylum Ascomycota; class Dothideomycetes; order Pleosporales; family Phaeosphaeriaceae; genus Setomelanomma; species Setomelanomma holmii. The sequence goes on from ML978227.1 coordinate 8,162, forward strand.
AGGGCTTCTTCACAGGCCCCAAGCCAGACAAGCACCACAGAAGCCTTCTCGTATATTTTCGGCATAAGCTCGAGTTGCCGTGCCTTCTCTTCCAACTGGAGCTGATCAATACATAGAGCGTCGATCCAGAAAGGGCCTTCGTTCTGTGATTGGCGCATGGCATGCAGGAAGTCCCACAAGTTGCACCGAACACTCACGGGTTCGCCGTAAATGATGATGTCTTTGACGTCGCCTGAGCTCGCTGCCGGGCCCCAAGTGTAGGAGAGGGCAGTGTACTCCATCCGATCCCAGGAAATCTTGTTTGCGAAGTGACTCGAGTCTAGGAAGTAGCACTGAATAGGTGAAGATGCGTCCTGACCGTCCAGCGGGACTATCTTGAGTAGCCTTATCTTTTTCTGGGCATCGGGAGTTTTGTCGAACGGTCTTGGGTGCCAGCTTCGTCGGTTGTTACGGGCCTGGTCTTCCTCGGTCGGATTGTACTCTAAGAGCAGTCTGTCTGCAGGTCCGACGAAAGTGTCTTTGTTACGGTTATTCCTGACGAATTTCTCAATTCGCAGTCCCGCCATGACCACGTCCGTTCGTACTTGTGCTGCTACCTTCACACGCAGAACTTTCTCACGAAACTTATCCGATCGAGATGGAGTTGGTGCTGTCACTTCTTCTGCAATTGGCGCAGGCTCTCGTCTGTACGTGAGATCTGGCCGATGGCAGGCACCGGTGCAGCTTGTTGGTAGCTGTGTATTGTAATTGTAGTAACTCTGCCCATAACCTGAGGAGTACGTGCAGGCTGGCCTGGTGTAATCATAGGCTGTATAGGTAGGCCGAGCATAGGCATCGAATGATTTGTCAGGAGTGCGACGATAGAAAAATATGACCAAGAACAGAACAACAGAGACACAAACAACAAGCAGGAACATGGTAGGGATGACAAAACGTGTAAGCTGGTCGAGAAACAGGCGAGGCTGAAACTCGTCGAAATTGATGATCTTATGGACCATAGTGTGTGACGATAGAATACTGCTGATATTCGCTAGAACTCTCGAGGCACCCGGTGGTGTACGGCAACTGTCCTGTCGTGAACATGAATGCTCGTGGATAGGATCTGGCTGTGGCTATAAGGCTACCACATGGTGGCTTCGTCCGCCCTACATTTCAATGTCAGACTGAGCAGGCTGAGGCATCAACCTGGATGATCGCATTGAGGTGTCGTGCAGGCAGAGCGAATCGTGTTGTGAAGCACAATAAGGGCGTCGCATGGATTGGGCCCGGTCCTGAGCTGGCCGGACAGCACTGACATAGTGACGGCCACCCCCACGCGACTGTGAATACAAGACTGCGCCATAAGCGCTGCAAAGCGCTGCATGGCTCGAAGGTGATATGGCGGGCATTGATGGCAGATGATAGGGTGTGCGGTGAAGGAAGGTGGTCAATGAGCATGGCGGGGTTGAAAGAGCCCCACCAGGTAGCGTTAAAGCCTTCAGCGGCTGCACCCGACGTCGCGACCTTGCACCTGCACAGCATAATAACTCTCCCAACACACTGCTAAAAGTCCTTATTCGCCTCAGATCTGCACTCTGTCCTCGCGACACCTCCTTCACCTGTACCTCATCCTGCTCCAGTAGCAAGCACACTCTCCACAGCAAACATGTCCTGGCAAGGTAGGCACCGGGCACGCCATCTCTGAGTATTTATAGCTAACCAAAGCGACAGCATACGTTGATCAGAGGTATGAAGGATCGCCACAGCGATAGCAATCTTTTCTGACTCCCTCACCACAGCCTCGTCGGCACCGGCAATATCGACAAAGCCCTCATCTGCGATGTCGGTGGCCAAACCACCTGGGCCTCCTCCCCAGACTTCTCCGTACGTCCTTCGCTCCTGCCGCGCAAGTCATAAACCACCAGCTGCTCTAGCAATGATAGCGGGAGTCACGAGTGCGCGCGATAGCGGGCACAGGTGCTAACGGCTTCCAGCTTACTGCCGCCGAGATGAGCGCCATCGCCGCCTCCTTCGCCGACAAGAGCGACCCCAAGGCCGTCATCGCAAACGGCGTCAAGGTTAACGGCACAAAGTACATGACCATCGAGTCGACCGACGACTCTCTGAAGGCGAAGAAGGTGCGATACCTCACGCTACCACCTAGCATCGAAGATCCTGGAGGCTGACACATTCCAGGGCAAGGAAGGCGTCGTCGCCTACAAGACTGCACAAGCGCTGCTTATCGCCCATCACCCCGACTCCGTCCAAACAACCAATGCCTACGCCTCGGTCGTCGAGCTAGGTGAATACCTCAAGAAGGTCGGCTACTAAGCGCCAGTCCGTCCTCTCATTTGTTACTTTAGGAATGTTTGCATAAACCTCTTAACGAGGCAGCGTGGTCGGATTGGCATGGCTGGGCGGGACTCTCTGGTGTGGATAGATATGAGCGATGATGGCATGACATAGCGATATGGAGGACTGAGAATAGGCAATGACATACATAACACCTACACTCGGCAGCTGAAAGACTGTATGGCCAAGACTGAAGATGCTTACTGCAGCGCAGCCGAGTTAACAGCTACTATGATATCGATTTAGCTACACAGCGGCCCAGAATTTCACCGACTCAAACTCGACCCCACCTGAAACCTGTTCTTCCACCATATCTGCCAACGAGCACGCAATGCAATCACACTCTTCACTTTAGATTCTGCCCTCGTCGTCCTCCCGCCATCTTCCTTGGATTCAGACGATACATATGCGCAAAGAAGCCCGCAGGATCGAATCCAACATGCACGCCAGAAACGCCTTGCGATATCGGTCGCGCTTCCCGGCTTGACGGCCTCCTCCTTTGTAGGATCTTGTCCAAGTGCCCTGCGCCGCGCAACACGACGATGGTATCCACCTGCCGAAGGATCATAGCACGCAAGTGCCACGTAGACTTCAGGCATACAATGATATTTCGCCGCATGGTCTTTCTCATCCTTTGTCTTTGAGAGATTGAGGACATCTTGTTTAGCAACGATGTCGAGTTTGTCGATCAGAGCTTGCACGAGGTCTATCAGGCCATAAGTTAGTACGACAGTAACGATGACCGGTGCTGAAGGAAGATACGCACGCCGCCCAAGGCCCTGGCGTCGGTAAGCAGCCTCGACGTTCAACTCGTGCACGATGAGTCCGCTGTACTGCTCGGGATCATCACCTTCACATTCGCACTCCAGCGGACTCGCCCACATGTCGAGGTCAACGAGATTGCCTGCTGCGGGACACACGGCGCGGACTTGGTCGAACTCGAAGTCATCTTCGTCCAGCCGGGCAGTGTTGATGTAGTGTGCAGTCGAGCTTGCTAACTTTGCGGCCGTGTGCTTGTCCTGGATAGTGGCTTTGAAGACTTTGCACCAGCTGTGGATGGAGGTGTCTGGCGGGTCAGCGAGATCCTTGAACGCGGGATGTGATGGGTAGGAGGTACTTTTGTCGTAATTAGTAACGTCGACAGTGATGACGTATGAGCTGGAGTACTTGAATGCCATATTGCTGGTCATTGTCTTGGAGAAGGGCGGGTGAGTTGGTCTAACTCCTGGAGGATGAAGCAAGAATGCAGAGCGAGGAACTAGAGAGACTTTTATACTCGGAAATCAGAGAACCATACTACTTCTTGGGAGCAATGAATTTTCTGGCTCATATTCCAGTACCGAGCAACGCACATCGCTCCTCTTGATACTAAGCCTGCTCATGCCGAGCGACGCATCGAAATCCCAGAAACATGGTACATGCCCGTAGCCTACCACGCAGTTCTTCACTGCAACTAGTGGTGGTGCTGCCTAGCGCGACGCGAAAGTCTGGTTATTGAGTCGCGAGAACACGTGCCGGTGGACAATGACCAGTTGTGTGGCCATATATTTCCATCAGAAAGTAGTTCGCGTATATATCGAGTTCCTAACGATGCATGCGCATGTGGACAGCTACGGGATTACGAAGGAGACTAAGAATGAAACTTACAGGCGCGCTGTATCGTAAAGTACCCAGGTATGCAAATGAAAATGAATGGAATAAATCTAGCGTACTATGCACATCAATGTGACAATATCGAATCCACCAGCACACCTCCCTCGACACTCTACAATCCCTTCATCAAAGCTAACCTCTTGACAACCTTCTCCCCAAATGCCATCTGCAACGCCGCAGCAACAACCTCCCTCCTCTCATCCGCATCGCCCCTTAACCCAAACGCCTCCGGTCCCTCCAAACACGCCCTAATCACGCCCTCAACTGTATTTCCCAAATGGCTCTTAACCCACTTGAGATGATGCGGCTCCTTCTTCACCAATCGCTCCATAACCGGCCACGTTTGTTTCGGGCGCGCTTTTTCGAGATCGATAGCGAGGATCTGGTCGATTGTTTTCCAGTATGCGATTTCGAGAAGCACGATGCCGAGCGAGTACAAGTCGAACGATTTCTTGTAACTTTCTCGAACCGAGGATTCTTCGCGGTTGCCTGTGCTTTGCACGGTGGGGTGTCGGTATATATCCGCCCAGGCATTGTCGTTGGGACGCTCGGTCATATCGTCGTTTGTGGCGGGGCGCGAGTAGTCGAAGCCTGAGATGTAGGGGTCGGCGTAGTTGACTTCGAGGACGCCGGAGTTGGTGGGCTTTTGGAAGAAGAGGATGTTGCCGGATCGGAGGCCCTTGTGGAGCCAGTCGACGGCGTGGAGGCGCTCGACTGTTTCGGCAAGGAGGCGCATGAGAGTGATACGATCAGTCAGAGAGGGGATATCGTGCGTCTTTTGAGAGTTTTCGATGAGACTGCGAAGAGTGGTAGGGGTTGTGGATGGTGGCACGGAGGCGGGCTTCTCGAATACGAGGCCGAAACGGGATTCGTGTTCGTCGCTCTTGTCGACAAAGTAGCCCAGGCAGTGCGGTGCTCGGAAGCGCACTTTGCGATTGTTCTGTTTGAGGAGCGCAGCAAGCTTCTTAACTCGTCTATGGATGTTGTCGTTGACGTGGTCGTCTGGTTGGCCCGGCCCAGCCATCTCATTGGGCTTCCACTCAATCCAGACCGGGTTACCTTTGTAGGTGGCTTCGGTGCGGTCGCCCTCTTCAATATCATCTGGGAATGATTCGTTGTCGATCAGAATGATTTCATCCAAGTTAAGCTCTGTTTCGCGGATGTGTTCTGCAAGATGTGGAAGGTCAATAGACTGGCCATACTCCTCACTCACGACCTGCGAGTCCTCGATCGCAAGATGCACAAACTTTTGCTGTGCTAGAGCACCCAATGGCTGCGTGAGACTGCGAGTAGATGGCCCAATTCCGTTGAAGAAGTTGTACTCGGAATCTTCCAGATCCATGATCATGCCTTGTGGTCGGTATGCAATGCGCTCGGACTGCCAGATCTGAACCATGTTCTCCATCTGCCTGTTCAGCAGGACAATCTGGTAGTTCGTACGCGTCTGCATCTCGAGCAGTGCGTCCATCTGGGCCCTGTCGAGAGCTTCGTGCATCTTGTCATTGAAGTCAGACAGCTTGATAATCAGATTCTCCATTTTTTTATGGTCCCAAGAAGCCCATCTGATCCGCTTTGGGACGTCTCTAGACTTCTTCAACCACTCTAGCGCTTTGATGACTAACTCTTCTGCTGGTGGAAACTGAACGGTCCGCTTGCTGTCCTCCGACATGCTGTTGCCATTTTCGAGTAGACGATCCGAGTCAACCACGAAGGTTTCGGCCTGCTCTTGCAGCAGTGGCTTCCGAAGCTTACCGTACCTGGCATCGAGGCGGCCGAAAGAAGCAAGTAGTTTTTGCTGCTGGTGCAGGATGTCCATGATCATGCCTCTGGACATGTGGTTCAGTACGAGCTGGTCATCTGTGTAGTCCAGCTGGACAAGCTTTCCCCAATTCAACAGTCGATGTTCTTCAATCTTGAAATTGACCAACAGGGCCTGAGCATCGTCTTCCAAGCGGCACGCATCCGCGATGAGCTCGTAGCCTGAGATACATGAGTGCCGTCTATACTGTATTGATACAGGATCTTACTCACCTTGAATACATCCTGAAAAAGCCTGAAAGAAGAATGATACGACAGCAATCGGAAGTTCAACTCCAGACATGATCGCAGCATGCAGATTTAGAATCTGAACAATTGCAACGAAAATATGTTCTAATGCAGATGCTTCAAACAACAGAGACGGAGCCAAAATGCGCAGCAAAGGAGTATGAAGTCCAAGAACTCGCACAAGGCATCAGGCTGACACTTAACCATATGAGCCGACGAGGCTCCATCTCGAGTCCTCCTGCAAGCGCGCAGCCACACCAGACTCCGCCTCAAGCTGCAAGCCCTAGGCCAATCGAGGACACCGTTGTGGTGGGGTCCGGTCAACATTATCTGGCCTGTGGCATGATGGCGCACTCGGCGACATTGCTGGAGCCTGAGAAGGTGGCTGAATAACGTCCGCAGCGATCAGTCTGCTTGTGGGCATCGTGATGGGTGTTGTCGAAGTCGAAGTGCCCTGATGGACACTGTGACTAACGCGACACAGCCACATCCATGCGCGCCACGTTTCTATCCCTGCATGATCCCAAGCCGACCACTCCGCGCCATCACTTCAGTTCCACACGCCATACTCGACTCGACCGGTGACGAAAACCCCCTCCTTCCTCACCGATGGTCCTTTCGACTCTGAACCCATTCTACCGCCCAAAAGACCAATTCGAACCCACGCCCTTCGTCGCCCTCCTGTTCCAAGCTCCGGTCAAGCTCCTGCTGTACCATGCTTACCACTTTATAACGCACCTGCGCTCTGCGCCGAAGCCTGCGCAGCCGCGGATTCGAGTTGTGTGTATCTCAGACACACACGAGCATATACCTGAAGATGTTCCGGCCGGAGATATACTCATTCATGCGGGTGATATGACGAACGTTGGGAGTGTTGCGGAAATTCAGAAACAGGTGGATTGGCTAGCTTCACTGCCGCATAAGGAGGTGGTGGTGATTAGTGGGAACCATGATATCTATCTTGATCCGCGGACGCGAGCTACGTTGTCTGAGGAGCAGCGCAGAGGCAGCATTGATTGGAAGCGCGTGCATTACTTGCAACATCGGCGACTCAGTCTGACGATTGAAGTCGAGCCTCCGAACACTGATGCGCAATCTTCGAGAACACCTCTGCTGGCAGAGGACGGGGCACGGAGGAGGATCAGATTATACGGAGCTCCTCAAATGCCGTCGTACGACGATACGAGCGTTAATGCTTTCCAATACTCGCGAGGTCAGGACGCTTGGTCTGAGACAGTACCGGAGGATACGGACATCTTGATCACGCACACGCCGCCAAAGTACCATCTCGACCTGTCGCTACCACAAGGCCTTGGCTGTGAGCACTTGCTGGCTGAAGTCAGACGTGTCAAGCCGACCTTGCACGTCTTTGGTCATATACATTGGGAAGCAGGGCAGGTGGTCGTGTGGTGGGACAAGGCGCACGATGCATACACTCAAGGTATGTCTGTGCAGTCGAAGTGGACACACGGCCTGCTCAATCCACGATTGTGGTGGAGCATAGTAAGGGTGGTGTATCGTGGAGTCCGTGAGCTGCTGTGGGATCGCGTCTGGGGAGGTCAGACCTCGAACACAATAATGGTGAATGCTGCTCAGATGTATGGAAAGACTGGGAAGCTGGGCAGTATTGTCACAGTCGTCGACACATAACCTGAGTCACGACCAAAAAGTCAATGTAATGTGTAATCAAGCACAACTGGGAGCACTGCATTGTCGAGAAGCCTTTGCGAACTAGAAAGGATTCTGTTGGTTTAGCTTGACTATCTCGGCAGAGAAGCCAAGTTCAACATGGAGACCAGGCATTATGCCGTTCCCCGCGACTTTGTGATTGAGGTCATTAAACCGTAAATCATGCGCACCATGCCATGCCATATTCCAGCACCGAGCCAAGTATGCTCGCACATGCTCAGAGACGACGACCACGGCGACCGCCCTTCCTCCTGGTGGAGTCGGATGGGGTGGGGGTGACATCCTCGATACGTCCAATGCGCATGCCAGCACGGGCAAGAGCGCGGAGAGCGGACTGGGCACCGGGGCCGGGGGTCTTGGTGCCGTTACCACCAGTGGCTCGGATCTTGACGTGGAGAGCGGAGATGCCGAGTTCCTTGCAGCGGGCAGCTATCACATCTATCAGTATTGCGCCTTTTTCTCTCGTGCATGGAGTTTACGCACCGACGTCCTGGGCCGCCAACATGGCAGCGTATGGGGAGGACTCGTCACGGTCGGCCTTGACCTTCATGCCACCGGTGACACGGGAGATGGTTTCGCGGCCGGACAAATCGGTGATGTGGACGAAGGTGTCGTTGAACGAGGCAAAGATGCGGGCAACGCCAAAGACGAGCTCGCCCTGTGATATCGTCAATTCGTGCTCATGCGAGTGCGGCGCGATCCACAAACCTCGCGAACCTGGGGTCCAAGCTGGATGTTCTCCTGCGCACCGCGCTCGACCTTCTTCTTGGGAGGCATGTTGACTGTGAATTAGTGCTTGACTGACGAATTCGTGGTGGTGACGATCGAACTTTTGGCGGCCAGAGGAATTTCGAGTTCGGTATTGCCCGGAGGTAGGTTGTGCCGGTGCCGCGCTGTTAGCGTCCCCGCCCGAACTTTTCTCTTTCAGCTGCGCCCAGCAAAAGCCATATCCTTCTCCTCTACCGCTCCAACATGGGCTGAACATTCACACCACAACACACAAAAGCGCGTGCAACACACTCAGCATGGAGAAAGGCAAGAGCGTCGGCATGATTGGCATGGGCGACATGGGGAAGATGTACTCTCGCCGCCTGAGCACTGCTGGATGGAAGTGAGTACCTCGAGTGATAGCCCCAGACCGCTCAGCTTCGCGATTGGTAAGTTAAGCTCCCTTACCCCATCTCCTTCCTCGTTATGATGACCGTGAGTGCATTTGGCTCGAGTATGGCGCATGGCTACGCTGGTGCCGTCTTGGTTTCCAGCATCTAGCTGTGTTGCTGTCCATGATGTGAATTCTCGCTACCTTTTTTAATACAACTCTGAACTTCGATTGTCCCGCTGCATTGTTCAAAGATTACTGTTGTTGGACTCTGTTAACCAGTGCCTCAGATCTTTCGCTTCTCGAACTTGCACTGACGCAGCGCTCTCAGAGTCAATGCCTGCGACCTGCCAGAGAAATACGATAGCTTGGTGGAGGACTTTCGAGAATTCGTAGGATAGCCCAGATATACCACAAGTAATGGATAGCATGTACTGAGATCACATCAGCCAAACGTTGAGATCATGCGAAACGGCCACTTCGTGTCGCGCCGCAGCGACTTCATCATCTACAGCGTCGAAGCGAAGAACATTGACGCGGTCGTAAAAGGTTTTGGGCCATGTATGGCGCCTCTAAATACGATGGCCCTGATACTGACATAGCTCTAGCGACAAAGGTTGGCGCCATCGTCGGCGGACAGACCTCATGCAAAGCTCCAGAGATGGAGGCTTTTGAGCGACACCTCCCCCAAGATGTCAGCATCGTCTCTGTGCACTCCCTCCATGGGCCTGGTATCGACCCGAAAGGACAACCGTTGGTCCTGATCAAGCACCGCGCCGCCGACGAGGACTTTGCATTCGTCGAGAACGTCATGTCCTGCCTCGGTTCGAAACACGTCTACCTCACTGCCGAGCAGCATGATCGCATCACCGCAGATACACAAGCGGTCACACACGCCGCTTTTCTCAGCATGGGCGCAGCCTGGTCAGCGAACAACCAGTTCCCGTGGGAAAGCGATCGCTACGTGGGTGGCATCGAGAACGTTAAGCAGAATATCACGCTTCGCATATACTCAAACAAGTGGCATGTGTATGCAGGCTTGGCGATCATGAATCCGGACGCAAAGAAGCAGATCAAGCAGTACGCCGAGTCTGTCACGGAGCTGTTCAAGCTCATGCTTGCCGGACACAGAGACGAGCTGAGGGCTAGGGTACACGCTGCACGCAAGGCTGTCTTTGGAGACAACGGCGACCAAAAGAAGAAGCTACTGTTGAGGGATGAATTGCTCGACCAGTTCAGCCTCGGTGTGCTGCCAGAAAAGAAGCTCAAGAACAATCATCTCAGCTTGCTAGCTATGGCGGACTGCTGGTGGAAGCTGGGCATCGTGCCATACGACCACATGATCTGCTCTACACCGGTGAGTCGAGCTAACCAGAGACTGGGTTGTGCAATGTCTGACGTGTGTGCAGCCTTCCCGCATGTGGCTTGGTATCACCGAATACCTGTTTCGCAACCCGACTCTACTCGAAGAGGCTATTGACACAGCTATTGACGACAACACGTTCCGCGCAGACGATCTAGAATTTACCTTTGCCGCAAGAGACTGGAGCTCGCGTGTCGATCTTGGTAACTTTGATGGCTATCGCGAGAAGTTTGAGAGGATTCAGAAATACTTTGAGCCTCGATTTCCAGAGGCGACAAAAGTGGGCAACGAGATGATCAAGACTATCTTGCGAAAGACTCAAGATTCATAAAAAGACTGAACTGGGTAAGTACATAAGCCTACTGTGTCTTCGGCCTCTCAATCACGCACTAGAAGTTGTGGTACACAGGGACGCCACCTCCGAGCTTTTGACGCTCAGCAACCCCTGTCGCAATAAAACTGTTTCTCTTGCACAACTTCAGACTTACTTCTCACTCGTTCATTGGTCGGCGTTCGTGACGAGCGGCAGCTGCCCGCGCTGTGCCTCGCTCCTGCAGTATCTTTGCGGGACTACTCAAAGTGCCTAGAATTGAGCACTGGCATGGACATCATATCCGCAACATCACACCAGCAGTCCAGACGCTTGCGATTTGGCATAGAAGTACAATCAGCAGCTTGGAGCTTAGCAAGTCCCCTAAACCCTCAACACACGTCCGCCAGAGACTGCCTCAGCGTTAAAACGTGTATGGCTTTGCTCACTGTCCGCACATAAAGTCCAGCATTGTGACGCTCCAGGAACTCCACGTGAAGGAATAGCTCTCGACCGATCCACGCACACGGGAAACAAGCGACAAAGTCTTTGGAAATCAATTCTCAAAGCACCTGAGCTTGTTGCAGATTGTGTCGTCATGGAAACTGAACAGGAACACTACATCTGCGATAGTTGTCGTAAGATCAGTTTCGAAATCCTGCTTCAAAAGCCCCATCCGCAGTGGGTAGGGTTGCAACACGCGCCGCGTGGGAACTGGTCCTGGCCGTCGAAGTCGTGTCTGTCATTCGGTGACTACCAAGGCCCGCATCATGTCATAGAATATATACCAGAGTGCGCTGCGTGTCGGTTACTCCTACCCTGGTTTCAGCCTTAATAAGTCATCACATCCTGCGAGCTTCGATCCTTTTCGCTCTTTGCGCTTATTCGACAAAGGGACTCGAATGAGTATTGGATACCTGCCGGCGGTACATCGGAATCTCGACCTCGCGACTGCGTTATGTTGAGCGTTGACAACCGGCTTGGAGAGCCACGCCTTGACCTGGATAAGAACCAAGTATTCTGCGGCCGTCGGAACTTTGTGCCCAAAGATCAGCCAAGTCCCCTTATACTACAAGAAGAATGGGACCATATACAGGCTCAGTCATGGCTTAGGACGTGCCAGCAGACTCACGGTTCAGTCTGCAACCAGAAGTCGCACATTGTTCCCAACATGAACTTACTCGACTGCCATAATTGGACAATCATTTAGACCAACTGACAATCTATCCTGGGTCGCGTTGAGCTATGTATGGGGCGAGGAGTAACGACCTACCACCATTGAGCAGAACAGCATCTATTGTGTTGGAACGCGACTCCCTCCTACCTTACCGCGCACGATAGAAGATGCTATAACGGTAACAAAGCTTCTTGGGCACTCTTACTTATGGGTGGATGGGTTTTGTATTGATCAAAGCGATTTGGAACACTGCAAACATCAAATCGGTCTCAAGGATCGGATATATAGTGGCGCTCAGCTCACGATTGTAGCTGCAGCTGGCGATAACAAGGCCTTTGGCTTGCCGGGTCTCAATGGCACCAAGCGCCGGCATGACGAGCCTATTCGTGTGGACGACTTCACCCTCTTCACTCACGGGACTTGTCCGTCTCGCGCGATATTGAAGTCCAAATGGTTTACACGAGCATGGTAAGGCGCCCAAATCCGCCTGTGGTTCCGCAGACTAGACTTACTTTTGTCTACTTTTAGGACATTTCAAGAAGCCGTGCTCTCAAAGCGATTGCTTGTATTCATTGAAAGCCAAGCGTCCCTCTACTGTTCGGACGATTCGTGGACGGAAGGGCTTTGTGAACTCGAAGCCGATCACGGCCAACACGACTGGACAGCCCTGAAACCCCTTTCACCATTTAGACGTTACGAATCGAAAGCTTTCGAATCCTGTTGAGGTCGCCTCTTTTTTTTCGCAGAGCGCTATTCCACGCGCCACTTGGCTTATGACTCCGATGCACTGAGCCGTTTCATCGGTGTGATAAATGACATGAGACGCCTGCATCCTCCTGTTCACCATCTGTGCGCCCTTCCCTTTTTCGGCGTGTCGAAGCCTAAGACGGAACACACAATCGACGCCCTCATCTTTGCCGCATTACGCTGGAATCACCTGGGACCATCGGAGCGTAGACTCATGTTTCCTTCATGGACCCGGATGGGTTGGCAGGGTCAAATAGACGGATACGACCATGTTAGCGAATTACTCCATTGCCTACGCAATTCCCACCTGGAAGGACCAATAAGTCTGATAATCCAGCTGCAAGAACCGCTGCAATGGCGATACCATGATTCCATTCAGAGAACGCTAGACACAGTCGCCGCCCTTCAATTCGAGGCACCAGTGATACCAATTGAATGGCTGATAGAGAAAAGGCCCCACCCTGACGACGAGTTCGACCAGCTGAGAAAGGCAGGTACACACCTGTTATACCTCTATAGGTGTCGCCTACAAATGTTAAGGTATACTGACTACGCGAACTTCGTCAAGAACGTGGAGATGGGTCTGTGATCATGCCTCCTCCTAGGCAAACAAAAAGACCTTAGCCAAAGGGGGGTAGAGAACAACTACATAGTAGTCCAGTGGGAAGAGGGCCAGACAACGGCGGAAGCGTGTCTTCGTTTTTAGCATGCATGTATGGGGACGAGGTGAGATAACATTGAAACTCACTCAGGAGGAGAAAGACCTGAGCTGGCGTAAGGTGAGATTGGAATAGACTGTGGCTCCTCATGACATATACAGGAATGATATCAGGGTTAGGACGGAGTTTGACACAAACAAGCTACCCTTTGAAGGCCAGGCCATTACACTGTTATTCATTTAGAACTGCTTATGCCGAGCATTCCTCAGAGATAAAATGCCATGTAGGACTTGTGCAGTGGAGAAAGCGTACAACAGAAACAAATATAACTACGCGCACACATATACGCACCACGACTGCAATATGAAAGCAAGAATGTTTTTGACACGAATCCTGCTGTCGACCCCGCGGGGATGGCACCACGGTGATGGGCGCAGGGATCATTACGCGAAAACGAGGCAATGACGTCCCAGTTCCCGCAGCTTGGCTAGAACACCAACTCGCGAGTTGCAGCTTCCTGGCATGCCTGAACAACAAAAGACCCCCAGCCTTCGCACACGGAGCAGCTCAGTCAGAATTCCTGGCTTCACCCGCCTCTCCTCTCAAATCTATAATCTCAAATACGCCCTCCTTGACAATTCCACGAAATCTCTGGTCATGACGAAATCACAGGCGCTCCAGTCGAACCTGGATGTCGATTATGTGATAAGCTATCGCTTTGCGAAGACGGACAAGACAAAGGCTATCGCACAGTTCGAGAAGCTGTGTGAGGCGCTGTTCAACGTTGGGCTGGAGACTGAGGTCCGCAATGGGGACTCGCACTCGGTGCTGCTGTTTGTGAGGGTCGCATCTGACGAGCACTTGTATGGAGAAGTCTATAGGTCACGGTAAGCTTCCATACCTCGCACTCAAAAGGGCCCATGACTGATGTGAAGCAGAGTTCGTGATTGGATACACGGCGTCCGAGCTGCTGCACCGCCGAAAGAGACCCGCGAGGCCCTCGAATCCGAGCCCCTCTACGAAGCTGAGCGACTGCGAATCATATACCAACTCATCACAAACCCTGCCTCTGAGGGTGGTGCTGGCATCACACCGAAGGAGGGTGAGTGGGAGGGCGTCGAGTCCATCTTCGCCTTGCATGACCATGCCTACAACAAAGATTGGATAAAGAAATGGACATCCTCGTACTTCCTTAAGACGGAGGACCTTGACGATATTCGCAATCGTCTAGGCGAGAAGGTACGGGCATCCTCTTTCGCATTCGAAGCTTGAGCTGACCACCACAGATTGCATTCTACTTTGCCTTCACACAGTCCTACTTTACCTTCCTCTTCTTTCCTGCCGCATTTGGTTTCGCATCCTGGCTGGTCCTCGGACACTTCTCGCCCATATATGGTCTCGTCAGTGCGGTATGGTGCACAGTCTTCACCGAATACTGGAGGCATCAAGAGACCGACCTGGCTGTTCGATGGGGCGTAAGAGGCGTCTCTAAGATCGACACTCGTCATCGCGACTTCGCGCCAGAGAAGACCGTCACCGATCCGGTCACTGGTGAGCAGGTCGGCTTCTTCTCATCAAGCAAGCGTTTCCAGCGCCAGCTCCTGCAGATACCATTCGCACTCACTGTGATCGTCTGTCTGGGCACGGTCATCGCAACCTGCTTTGGCATCGAAGTCTTCATCTCTGAGGTCTACAATGGACCGCTTAAGAGCGTCCTAGTCTTCATTCCTACTGGCATCCTCACCACTGTCAACCCGATCCTCACGACCATCTTAACCAACTTCGCGACCAAGCTCACGCAGTTCGAGAACTATGAAACTCAAGGCGCATACGACACTGCCCTCACCCGCAAAATCTTCGTCATGAACTTCATCCTGTCCTACCTAGGTATCTTTTTGACAGCATTCGTTTACGTCCCATTCGGCACCGTTATTGTACCTTACCTTGACATCTTCAATGTTGCCGTTAGGCCGTTCGCTGAAGATGAGAAGCAACTCCATCACAGCGCCAGCTCAAGCTGGAGTATCAACCCTGACCGTCTGCGCAAGCAAGTCATCTACTTCACAGTCACCGCCCAGCTTGTCAATCTTGGTATGGAGCTCATCGTCCCATATCTCAAGCGCCGGGGTTTCGCCAAGCTCAAGCAGATCCAGTCGGACCGGGCCGCAAAGAATGGTGGTGCGCCTTCAGCTTCTGCTTCCGATCCGCAAGAGGATGCAGCCTTCCTCGAGCGTGTACGCAAAGAAGCCGAGCTTGATGTGTATGACGTCGATTCAGATCTTCGCGAAATGGTCCTCCAATTTGGCTACCTCTCCCTCTTCTCCGTGGTCTGGCCGCTTACCGGCGTGTCTTTCCTCATCAATGACTGGGTTGAGCTTCGTGCCGACGCTCTGAAGATCTGCGTGGAGATGCAGCGCCCTACACCCTGGCGCGCCGACACCATCGGACCTTGGCTTGACTCGCTCTCCTTTCTGACTTGGTTGGGAAGTCTGACTACCTCTGCGCTTGTCTACATGTTCTACAACACCAAGTCCGGCCCAGATGGGAATCCATCCAACATCCGGCTTTGGGCTCTTCTGCTCACCGTCTTCTTCGCCGAGCACCTCTTCATCCTTCTTCGCTTGGCTGTCCGTCACGTCATCTCCAAGATCGACTCTCCCGGTCTGCAAAAGGAGCGTCGCGAGCGCTTCATGGTCCGCAAGCAGTATTTCGAAGAGAACCTGAACTCGCTGAAGAAGCTACCTACACTTAGTCAGTCTGGCGGCGAAATCAATAGGAAGAGTCTCGAGGAAGACGCCAGGACGAGCAGTCTTAGCGCGACTACGCCTGTGACGAGGTTCTGGGGCCGTCAACGTGGGTGGAAGGAGACGGCTGCTGTGGCAAGGGGGTTCATTGAGAAGGCGCAGAACGAGACAACGCCGGGCGAGAAGAAGGAGCTCTGAGCTAAGGGAGTGCCGGGAGCCTGTACCAAGGCTACGAGTCAGTCCGTGGAGAAGGTGTGTTATGAGAAGCATGATGAGACGGAGCAGACTTTATGCTTGATGAGACACGATGCAGCATTACTAGCGTGGTGTTTAGGGGAAACTTTTGGGACCTAAGTAAGCTTTTCCTACGAATACAACACCCGATTCTAGTCCTCGCCTCGACTCTTCTGCCTGAAGGTAATGTAGATCTCGGCCTGCGCAATGGTCTATTGCATGCTGATACAGAACGACAAAATCTACACAGCAAAGTGTATTACAATCGTGAAAGCCACGAATGACGAAAGAAAGACCGGAGGAGACTTGAGAGAAGCCTAGACCAGCAGTTCCTTCTTCTTATTCGGATTGAGCACAACCAAACAAGCCAATCCCGCGTTGCAAATAAGTGCTATCTTCCGAGGCCGGCCAAGTTTTCGAGTCATCCCCGATGGCAATGCAGCTGCGCGTGCTGCAATTGGACGGCCACATGTGCACGCAAGGCAGACTTGGAAGGCTGGGTCTTCTGCATAGAAATGCACGATGCATGCATGCTCCGCGAATCATCGACACGAATGCCTCAAGCAATCGCAGCGGGACCAACACAGCCCCAATCCACATCCGCAATGGTGAGGAATATTTCGCCATCCTTCACGCTCCTCGACTGATCGCGCGTGTCTTTTCATGCCAAGTCTGTACTCTGCTGCTCAGGCCCGATTGCACTTCGGCACGACGCCATGTCTATGGCAATGCTTCCACTCATCGCAATAGACTCAACAGGTTCACTTATTGTGGCAGCTTCGAGATCATCCGCACCTCATATAACCATATCCAGGAAGCGAAACAAGCCGCTACGAGCTGTGTGAGCAACGTCAATATTCCCTGCGATATGAGATACTGATCATACCCCATAGCAATGATCCAAGACCTTCGGAAGTTCTCTTGGATGACATCCAGCCGCCATCGAATATTCGCACCTGGATAACTCGGATCTGGCAGAAGCTCATTGGACAACTTCTGGAGCTCCTCTTGCGCATCTCAACATGACTTTCTGGAAACGCTGTTTCAATTACTGGCAATCTCAGTTGCAATGTGCTCATTGGCCTTCGTCTGTTCACTCTGGCCCCACTTGAGTCTTGAGGGTGGGACCTTTTCACCATCGACTCAGACTATGCCATCTGTTACACCAGGTCTCATTTCAAAGAAGCTAGACGCTTATCTTAGAAGAGCAGTCTGCTCAATAAGACACGGATACTTTATCTGGCGTCGTATGCTGGCATTCGTATCACCTTGGTTCAGCGTCAGTATACTACACCAATCGAGTTCGGCCGGAACTATCATCCAACAGGTCTCACCTTCGGATCATACTGTTCGTCAGCAAAACCCAGGTCGTAACGTATCTGCTGGAGCTGAGACAGATGCCAGTGCCCATGCCGGGTCTAGATCGATTCCTGGACAGGGCAGCGGAGCTTCTACTAGCACCAACGTCAACTCTAGCTCCCAAGCTAGCGAAGCTGAAGAGAATAGAGACGATGACAATGACGGGAACAATGAAGACGATCGAGACGGCATTGCAATGGTTGAAGTGTCGGACTTCGATATCGAAGTAGCTGACTTATACATTCACGTCATTCTGCCAGATGGGATCTTTGGAAAGAAACAAATACCTATTAAGGTGACTGAGTTTACCAATGACTACGAGCTATTCAAGGAACTCAATCGCATCTATCGTCAAGACCGCGGCCGCTGGCGCGCACTGTTCATGGTGAGCGGGCTGCGTCCTACCGCGTACGAGCTCTTCAACAGAAATAACGTGCGCACGTTCTTCGACCCATCGAACCTTGCAGCGACAATGCCTGATCTTTTACGTCCTCCGCCTGAATACTCCTTTACTTATCATCCGTCGGATCCAATACCGAATCCACCACTGCTCCACGAAGCCCAACTCACTCGACTCTATCATAGCCCGACCAGCTCCATACATCGAGATGAGAACGGCGAGGAGGTATTCGACGCGCAGTGCTACGAGCGGTCACCAAAGCGAAAGGGAAGATTGACCTACACGCCAAACAACGGGTTTCCTACCGGCTACGCTTACGAGTTCATCGAGTGCTTCGATGTCAAATTTATACTTACATGTGAGCTGTTCATTGCATTCCTGGCTTTTTTGTTAGCAGGATTGTACTGGGGTATCGCTAAGGAGGACCAAAAGACTGGGACTGCTTTCAATATTGCCATGTTCATCTTCGTTGTCGGGCAATTCTGTTATGGTGTGATTCTTGCGCTTGGAGAGAGGCTGGATGCCTGGAGGTTTTATTAAGAAAACCGTGGCTGTAAAGAGCCTGTAGAGATGGTAACGCACTGGTCAAATTGGCGTGTTGGATCTTAGAGGTGCTCGGTGTGCCAGGTTGCGAAGAGAGCCGATGGAAAGATAGGATGATAGAATGTCGACTCAAGCCACGCGTTTGTACCGGGATACGTGGAAGAATCTTCAGGCAGACAGTCAAGTATACCATCCACGTCGTTGCGAGGCCACCAATGAAACATACGCCTGAGACAATTTGCTTCACAGTCTCACGGTCTTTCAGGAGCTTCACCACTGCTTGAGTCTCCGGAGAGCATGCTTCCGGAATCTAGGAGTCGGTTGTTTGTGCTTTACCACCGAAATGGGCTGCGGCTTCCTCACAACTCTCTTCACCTTCGGGGCTCTCTTCACACTGCCGGCATTCACAGAACACGATTTTGGCTAGCGTATCACGCAAGCCTGCTTGTGTCCAGGCGTACTTCTTACTTCTCACGTGATCTAAGTTGGCTTTCACTCACAACTACAAGCTCGTCTACGCTCTCATAATACACTTTCGGTTTTCGCCGCACTGTTCTTCCTCGCAACCTTTGCAAGCACTGCAACTGCGCAAAACTCTCTACTTGAATTCCTCAACTCTTGCCACGTCGGCTTGCTTGCCACCACAAAATATCAAGCGGTACCGCATTCCCAATGGCTGAGATCAGAGACGTACTACCCGAAATCTTGGCGCAGATAGTGAGCAACTATGTCGCTTCGGTGGTAGAGGAAAACGAGAGCCTCGAAAACCCATTCGTCCCGAGTAACCGGTACGCTGTAGCAAGTGGTTCCTGCGAGGTCAAGTCTGAGCGTCAGGCTTTGTTCGATCTTCACCGTCGTCTCCAGCCGTGGTACCACCAGCAGAATGCGGTTCTCATCGGCCATACGCTATTCAACGACATCAAGTGGCTCGAAGAACGATGGGCAGTACGCCACCAAGCACCGTTCAGGCCCTTATTCGACGGTTTGCTAACGATCGACGTCGCGCTCATTGGCAGAGCCATGAGAAATTCATTCCAGTCAATGAAGTTAGCTAAGATTGGCGAGTGCCTCGGTGTTGACTTCGTTGGAGAAGCTCACAACGCGAGCAACGACGCCGCCCACACGCTAGACATCTTTCTCGTCTAGCTGAGACGTATGTACAGGGTAGTTTGCGGTGAGCTGGCAGAGTTGAGGATTCGGCGATGCGAGGGTGGGTCTGGGCATCAAGAAAGTATGGAAACTTCGGGTCGTTTGCAGTAAGTCAAGACGAGGAAGATACACTACGCGAACAATATATGCTAATAACATACAAAAACGTTCTGCTCATACAGGGCGCACGAAGTCGTCTGCAACCAACCTCCTGAGGTCTACTACGAAAAGTCCAATCGTGGCTTTCTGATGCGCCTGCTTCCCATGAGACTGGAGCGCAACACTGAGGCGACCACCTCTCTACCTGGCCCACTGCCATCTGTCATTCTCCCGATTATCGACTCAATCATGCGCACTACCTATCAGACCACGAAGGAAGAGCGCCTCGTGTGTATTAAGCGTGTCTGTGCTGATATTGTGCATCTGTCGCCGAAGCTCCAGTTTTATGTCTTCAACCATGCTGGTCGGAGATACGCCAATATTTCGAACAATACTGGCGAGAAGGCGCTTTGTGTCGCCATTGGAAGCCACGATCGCAACCTAGTCCAACAACTCGTGCAAGCTGGAGTCACCATATGGGGCAAGACCAACCTGTTTGGAACAACACTAGAATATGCTTTAAAACGAGGAACCATGGAAATCATAGCTGACATGATCGCTCATTCAGGCATGGCAGCCAATCGTAAGCAGCGAAAGGTCCAGCAACGCATGGTTGACACTCGGATATACTACGCACTTGACCGCTATAATTTCGACATCACTGACAGGGAAGCCCGTGCTCTCGAAAATTTCTCAAGTGGTACAACAAGAATCCAGCTGCTTCGCCAGGCCAGGTATCCACTCAGTAGTGTAGCCGCGCCGTTTCCCTTGGTGCGATAAATCTCCTTGGTGCCTTGTGCGCGCTCGACCGAACGTACGGTAATCGCAAGGCATACCATGATAGCTTCCTTCGCAACTTCTCTCCACGCAACAACCTCGCCTCCATCATCGACATACTACTACGAGCACAAGTCTACGATGCCAGCGACGTCAACATGACGTTGACTAAGCATCCATATATACCTGCATACTCTGCTATCGACTAATCTCTTCTCGATTTGGCCGTGGAACACGGTGACCAAGGAGTTGTTCGAGATATTTTGAAACTTGGCGGGAATCCTGATGGAATGCGCACGTTTCGGAAAACTCACCGGGGTACTATGACCTGCCCACTTCGCACTGCCATCCGCAAGGCCAATCTGGCGGTGGCTCGCTTGTTAGTGGATCACGGCGCTGATCCTCTAATCGTCGAAGGTCCGGCTGGACACAAGTATCAACCACTAGAGCTCATGGAGGAGGGTGGACCCATGTATGTCTGGTTCGAAGAAGTGCTTGCGAACGCCAATCCCACGAGCCAAATGAGTTGTGAAACTAGATGGCGGCGTGAGATGACTTGATTGGGGTTTTTCTGAGCTGCGTCAAGGCATCTGGAGCCACTGACCAACGGAGATACTTGCTTTGTAACCTACCATGTAGCTGCGTCCTTTGAGCATTTCAAATTCTGCCAACGAGACATGTGAGGTTTTGAAAGGAGAAGGTGGTTCGGCCACTGAGTCTCGGAATGAAGCCAGATTGAGAAAGACCGGACAACTTCACAATGAACATGTACATGTTACTAATTCATGCACTCCATTACCCTTGCCTCTGCCTTTTCTTGTATCCTCGTCTGCTACAATAGCGGCATGTCTTTGGCACCCCACGTAGTATAGCCATCCATTTGTGCGGTGTTCGTGCGGTCCTGTCGCAATTTTGTGCGCTTTGCACGCATGGTACTGCTTGAGATCCATATTCCTTCGGCGACGTGAGAGTTGACGGACCAAGTTCTTGGAAATACTTTGATACACGAAGGGCATCATTATAGTAATCAGCAACAATTCGTGGCAAAGCAATAAGCATGCTGCAGATAGTGGCTGAGATCGAGGCCGTCTTCAGCTTCGAGCTTACTATGAAGAGGTTCGATGACGAGCAGGATGTGTCTCTCGTGCAGAAAATGCTGGAGGAAGTTCTTACTCCGTCCATTGTGAGCATGCACTGATGAAGTATCCAGGACTACGTTAAATCTGCTTCGGAACGGCAAGATCGGGCTTGGGAATAATCTGGGCAATGAAGAGTATCAGAGTGTCAAGCCGAAGAGTATGCGTGCTTTCTTGGAAAGTTGTTGTGTAGAGCGATTACTTAGAGGAGAGTCAAATGTGCAAGCCCACATTGGCCTTATATTGAAACGGGGAGTAGGCTTACATATGGCTCGTGGATGCGCAAAAAGTGGGGGAGATTAACCGGGGTCTGTCTTTTGTCCTCAAGTGCGTGCTCCAAGCACGCAGCTCAATGATAAAAGACGTCCCGTTGCCGGCGACGCGTTCTGAGACGAACTGAATTCGTTGTGCTGTGGCTCTGACCAATTGGAAATGCAATCGATCGTGTCGCGGTCGACAACGAATGTGATACAGTGCCTTGCCCCCACCGGGTACAGATTAGTAGGTGCAGAAGGTTGTTTGCAATAGTTTCCGAGATCTGGGTTAGTTCCGATGGATTGCAGAAAAAGAAAGGAAGAAATCTCTTGTCATGAAAAGTTAAACTACAGAAACATTGGTCCGTAAAAACGTATTGTAGGGTGCAGTATGGACGTTTCGAGGCGGTGGCAACGTCGACGGTCAGTAGGCTTGTATGGCCATATCGTGTTCTGGAGGGAGCAACAACATGGTTGTACAATCCGGCCAGTCGACGAAGTGTCCGCATCGATGTCCGAATATGGAAGGGTGTAACGCCAGACAAGACCGTCTCGGGGTATCATGGTACAGAAATGCCGCCCTAATCTAGCGCCGAGGTGAGTACGCGCGACGAAAGCACCTATACTTGCCTCGCTCATGTCCTCCGCAACTCCTAGAACCATGGCTGTTGGTCATCGATGCAACATGGTCCGCAAGTTGATGTTGCTTTTGGTCCACGAGACCAACAGTGCAAACTCCTTGAAAGATGACTTTAACCATATAGACTCTGGCGACGCGTTTAAGGAACCGATCTCTTGATCACAAGTGTGCTGACTTTTAGAGGGCGACGGATAGTCCGTGTTCTCGATCTGCAAGACTCCGCACTGGCGAAATACTGTGAACAGATTTTGTGAGCAAGACCATCAACGTGGAATGAGGCGCCCAGGAACAGAGTCCGAAATGGGCGCTTTCTGCGGTGGATGTTCGCCCTCGAATGGCAGCGATGATGCATCAAATCCAGTACATCAACTTACTTGAGTGTTCTTAGATGACGCCGCTGCTTGATGTAGGTTTCGTAATTGCCGCCAATGATAGAGTCAAGGATACTGGGTCCAATATCTTGGCCGAGCTTGGAGAGCTCCATGCGATGTTTGAGGGTGTCGTGAGCGTCAGCAAAGACCTTGAGCGCTTCGACAGCTCTGCGCGAGCCACCAGAGATGTTGTTGTCTGGTCTATTAGGGTCTTGAATAGAAAGACCATCGTCCTTTTCGGGGCGACCATCGATGCCGATATCAGTCTGCAGGAGATCATTGGCATATGTGCTGGCAATGCATACTGTATAGAATGTGTGAACATACCTTTCTCACAATTTTGGGAGGATGCATGACAAGGCGTTCGCGACGAATGTCGAATTTCCTGCCATAATATTCAAGGAATGCAAGAAAGCACTCTCCAAGGTTTTCAGCTTTCTCGCTGCGTGCAAGGAAGTTGGTGATCATACAAATGATGCTGAAACCGCCGAGGCCACCGGTGTGAACCTCATTGAGCCCTCTCATGACAAGCAGTTGCTTGACCAGGGCAACCAAATACACCATGTCTGGATAGTTTTGCTTCCATTCATGAAAAGTGGCTTGTGCTTGGACTCCGCTGAGGTTCTCGAACGAGATGTCGACATCGATGTTGGTAATTCGATCCTTGAACTTTATGATCGGAACCTTCGCCATGGGTATGACGCTGGGCTGCAGGGCGATACCGATGTTTTGCAACTTCCTCGATGCCTTGTAGAGGATGTTCTTGATGTCCCTGCGGTCGGAATTGGCATCGAAAATTGGAGGATGACCGTCATAATGTCCCTCCGATACGTACACAAGATCCATGTCAGCTGTGGGCAAATATAACCCAGCTGGAAAGGACCCGAAGCATAGTATGCGGCCTCTATCCAGAGGAAAGAACTTTTGATGTGCCAGTCCACTTGAAATTCGCTGAACCAAGTTGTGACGCGCGTTGTGCTCAAACTCCTGAGGTGCGACAAAATCGTAGAAGTCGAGAATCTCGTTGTGGAGCCTGGAAAATGTTAGGTACCAGTGTCTGTTTGAAGGGGACGCTTCACGAGCTAGTATCATACTCACCATCTGGCTGGTTCTTTACTGAGATGAGCATAAGTCTCCCGGCTCTCGGCCCATGGTGTACGATCGCCCCGGGCAGTAGCTACCCACTCGGGTTTCAACCCTGTATCACCTCCCATCTTGCGCTTACGTCCTCTGCCAGACTCTGCAAGCGGATTCGGGTCGTAACGCGGTTCGTCGCGCACATTCTTGTTGCGGGCTCGCTCGTTCGATGAATCGTCCACAGGACGCACCGAGCCCGCGTTGGCTTTCCGTTGTTTCTGGTCAGGCACTTCATCTTCCAACATGCGCAGCTCTGGTTCGTTGTAGTCGTCTTCTGCGTCATCATCTTCGCCGATGTCACCAAAGGAAATGAAGTCATCATTCGCTGCAACAGCGTTGTTCGCCAATGCCTTTTCGGCAGCCAGATTTTTGGCTTTGCGAATCAGCTGCACAACGTCCTTCTTCACACCAGTTGTCTCGCTAGGAGGCGGCAGAGCGGTGTACGGGTCAGGGTTAGACCACTTAGTTACTGAATTGCCATCGGCTCGCACGACCTGCGTCCGGGCGACCTTGTGGGTGCCGTTTTGACCATTGGCAATATCATCGCCAGATGCATTGCTGTCCATATCCATGTCTGCCTCTTCATCATCAGACAGATCATCCGGATCCAAGAAGCGATTGGTCCCTTCAGAGACACCATAAGTGTGTTCGGGACTGCCGTCATCACGAATCTGAAGCAACGCGCGCTCGTGAGGAGCAGCTTTACGATATTGGCCGCGACGTTGTCCGTTGGCATTGTTTCTACCATTGCGCTGGCCGCCGCGACCACGACGAGATGCCCCGCCTCCGCGATCGCGTCGCGTGGGAGCGCGACCCGGATTTGCAGGTCCTGTAGGCGGAAATTGAGGCGCGCGATGATTTGACTCGAACGTGAACTCGGAGTGGTTCTGACTGCCAGGCCTGTAACTATCGCCAGTGCCATTGCCAAATGTCATGCGATCGGCAAGAGGCGGCGGGCGTTCGCGCTCAGCTCGCGCCGGCCTGTATGAGTCTCCCATCTGGGGCGCTTGTTTGTTGAGTTGAGGCGATTAGGTTTTGTGATGCCCACGGTTTGTAGTAGGCGTGATTGTTGCGAGCAGTGAGGTGGAGAGTACAAAGAAGCGCACGAAACTTTGGTGATCTAGTATGCCAAGCATATGGCCCGTGCGCAATCACGTTGCAGAAGGTGCGGCGGTGGTCACTTCACAAGCGCTTTCCTACCCATCATTGGGATCAAAAATGAAACTCTCGGGCTTGTTTGAACCCAGATACAAACGCATAAGCATGTTGCCTTATGCACATCACGCCATTTGGTCGACATCTTACCGCTGTTGAAGTCAAGAACCCTCCAAGTACATGTCGTAATCTTACATTTGTTGATATCGGTAACAGAAAATATGTACACTCGCGAGTGGAGAAGGGTGTTGATACACGGACCTCCACCGGGATTCCTTGAACAGCCTAGTTCCAACACCATCGCTCCCGTCAAGACATACGAGCTTGAAATCATGAATGCTATGCCAGTGCTATAACGCCAGTCATATGCAGGGAGACCATCCTTCTGAGCCTTAAGCTCACACCGGTGACACCGAGTGTTGTGGGTGTTGGGAAGACCGCGGTCCATCACTAGAGGGTGGAGAGCGTCCGGCTGGAAGTGGAAATGTCCTAGAGACCGGACAGTCTCAGTCCTCCTTTGTAAATTTCGGTTTGAACCCCTCTCTTAATTCCTTCTCCCTTTCTGCCACTCGCTGATGCCCTTGTAACTCCCTCTCGATGCGCTCTCTAGCTCGTAATATCTTGCTTTGCAGGTAAAAGCTTCCGCCGTTCTTCGGATCGTTGAGGTCGAACAGCCGCTTGAATCTCTCGGTCACAGCTTCCATCTCTATGTTCCCCATCTTTCCTGGTCCAACGTTCAGGATCTGACATGCCTCGTCCATACTGATGTTCGAAGCAGAGAAAGCGCCTCCTCCACTGCCGCCACCGCCCTGGTTTGCGGCTGCATATTTCTGCGCGGCCGCAGCCTGACGATACGACTCGGAAACGGCGCGGCCTATTATTCGTGCGCCGGAGAAGACGACTTGGGTTATTATGCGATGAGCCTGGAGCGGTTAGATGGGAGTCGCGAGTCTGAGACAATTGGGAACATACCATCTTGATATGAAAGAAGGAGAATCGTGTTGCTTCGAGAATAGCCGAGAGGAGGACGGGACCGACTGATGTGCTGGCGATGGACGTTGTCGACGGAAGAAGTGTACAAAAATTATGGCTCGCCTTCCGAGAAATCGGGTTCCTTCCGCGCGACCCCACGTGATGCTGGAGACAAACAGCCAATCATATTCCGATCGCAAAGTTGGATCTACATAGCTTCGCCGGTAGACATTACATCTGACAGCAGATTGGAAAGACGTGAAGAGAAAATCACTCTTTGCAACCCTGTGGCTACTTTTCCTCGTGTCTTTGTCGGTTCTTCTGTAGCTTGGAAGTATCCAGCAAGGCTGTCATAACGCTTCCGCAATCCCTGGACTAGGTAGTCTTCACATGCACACAAAGGTCCCCGCCGAGCGTCATCATCACAAGCCCGTCTCGCGTGCCTCGACGTTCCAAACTTCTCCAAGAACCTAAAATACCTCCCACTTCTCATCTTGTGCGTGACAAGTCTCAAAGGTGTGGCTCAACAGCAAACGCGGCTCTCAGCCTCATTCGCGCAGCCCTATGACGCAAGTTTGGATGCATGGCAGCACTAGGTTGGTCTCCCAACACCTGCAATATATGCGCACCGGATGCACCACCACACATTATGCTTACGCGCTGCAAGATATTCCCTGGCTAGAGCACATGTCCAGCCCTTCGAAAACCTCCAACGATGCGTCGTCCTCGCAGCCTACCGGTGATCCGAACCCGCCGACCTATGCCACCTTCTCGCCTGCGACTCTAGGCCAGTCCACGCCGCAGACGAAGCTACGCTCTGCGATACTGGTACACCAAAAGTCACCGCTACTCGCCGCTACACCGCCGCAAATCACCCGTGTATTGGCGTACTCACATCCATTCATACTGCCCTTGAATAAACTGGTCGGACTGCTAACATGGACGACTGGAGATCCGTGGGAAAGCTTCCTTTTGGTCGCGAGCTTTTGGGCAATAGTCATGTATGGTGATGTGGTGACCAGATATGCTGGACCGATCATCGTGGTATCAGGGTTGATACTGGGCATGTACACCAGAAGATACTCTCCACTTTCGTCGACTGGATGGACTGGCGAGAAGGGGCAGAAGCAGCATAAGAGAGCAGAGTCCGACAGCGACATCAAGCACCACAAGAGTCTGGAGGAGATTGTGGACAGTCTGAAGCTCTTCACGTCTCGCTGCAATATTCTGCTGGACCCGTTCCTACGCTTGACCGACTTTCTTTCCACACAAAGGACGGCAACGTCGGCAACCACACGCCCGGCTCTGACCGTACTGTTCATTCGGATACTCTTTGTGCTGCCCATATGGATTGCCTTGACGCTTCCACCATTCTATATCCTCTCGACAAAGCGAGTGGTCTTGGCCGTGGGCACAGTGATGCTCAGCTGGCACTCACGCCCAGCACGAGTCACGCGGACCCTTCTCTGGAGGTCACGAACTACACGCCGAGTCTCTGCCTTCATCACAGGGCTAAACTTCGGGGAGATAGTGTCCGCGGACAGAAAAGGAGCACCCCCACTACCACCTCGCAAGAAGAGCACGCAAGAAATCGCAGCATCATTGGCGGCTAAGCGCCGACCAGAGTCGACTGGAGTACGCTTCACTTTCTCGATATACGAGAATCAGCGACGATGGTTGGGCATTGGATGGACCTCCTCCATGCTCGCCTACGAACGTGCGTCCTGGACAGATGAGCACCTTAATGCTGTGCCACCCAAGGACCAGTTCGAGCTGCCAGAAGTCGAAGGAGGCCACTCAAGGTGGCGCTGGGTGCAAGGTAGCGAGTGGAAGATCGAAGGCAGCGACAAAGACAGCAAGAGCAACAAGAACGTTCCCGTGGAGGAAGCTGGGTGGATATACTACGATAACAAGGTAGGTCTTCGTGCACATTACGCAAAACTTCGAACTAAAGGTTGCCAGTGGCGAGACGGTCGAAGAGGCCAAGATGGCTGGGGCCGCTACACGCGTCGAAGAAAGTGGTATCGTGACGCCGAGCTTGTTGAAGCCACGCCATCGACGGAAGTCACGCCTGTGCCGACACCGAAATACAAACCCGTCGAGGACAAAGGAGATCTCGACTCCAACCATTTGAGCAGACTCTCGTCCAATCTGAGTGTACCGTCCAGCACTGATCCAACGCTTGTGGACGACCATGAGTATGCTGCATCGGTGGCGTCGGATACCGATGCAGCGAGTACTAAGTCAAAGAGAAGTTGGTTCAAGAAGAAGAGGAGGAGCAAGAGTACGGGTGGGAGTGTGAGCAATGCTACAATAGCAAGCCCGACTAGTACAAATGCCAGCCAGAGAAGCGATGAGGACGATGTGCATAGCCCGCTTGAACGTACGGTGAGGGACGATGAGTGGAGGTTGGGAGACGATATACGGCAGCATCTCGATATCTAGGTGAAAGTTCAGACAGTCGTCGATACCATACTGTTATCTTGAGTGCCGACATTGCTATCGACTTGCACCTTTCCTACAAGCCACTACACTTCTGGCTTGTCGAGTGATCGGCGCCACCGGCTAGACTTCTCTCGCTATGTCATCGCTGACCAGATATGAGCATCCATGAGGTCCTTGACGTCGCCTGTATCTGGCAGACATAAAGAAAATTGACACAAAGGAGTCGTCTGTGTGCCAGATCTGCGTACACAACACTAAAGTCACAAGCCACCAACCCAACACAGGCGACATGCTCCTAGCGAGTAGGCGTCCAGGCCGCTCAAGACTTCCCCACGACGTACACGCCTAACGTGGGATACCATTATCGATGGACCGCGTCAACCGCCGACGATCCGGCTACACTAACCCCGTGCTGGTTGCTACACATAGTAGCGTATACATATGATTGGTGTCGAGGCAGCACTAGCTCAAGCAAGTATGTAGAGGTCGGTCCGTTTCATATGTGTTGTCTCACGCCACTTGTATGATCACGAGCTATTCGAACCCAAGTCGCTGATATCTCCTTGGAAGTGTACATCATAAGCCCATTCGTATCACAATCTCAGCGTGTTGAAGCCAGACTCGCCAGGCTCTGCTCCACCTATACGGCGTCTACACAGCCTGGGCATTCATATGCACGCCACACCCAACAAGCGGGGTGTACGTGTGTAGTGTCACATCGTCCCGAGCCACTAGGCAGCTACCGCTGTATAACGTAAATAGTTGCTGATACCTTATCCCCACGGACTCCCGTTGCCGTTCGGTCGGACCCGATCGTGGCATCTCGCGAGGTGTAACAAACACATGTCTCATTCAACGTACAGCATGTTAAACGTGCGGTGAAGTCGGTGAAAGCACACGCTCGTTGACTTTAGATCAGCGCCATTGCGAAGCACCCGGCATGTAGAAGTGAAGCGAGGCAGCAATCTCAACCAATACTCTGGACATGTGGCATTGTGTGCCTGATGAGCAGTCCCTCCAACAAGCAGACTCGACTCCCAGCAAGAATAAGCCACAGCCAAGCTATGCCAAACCGTCTCACTCCCATCCCGTACGCAAACCACGCCGACACTAACGCCTCACTCACACATAGTATGGGATCGACCTGCCCGAGCATACCCTCCAATCCGACTATTGTGCCTCCACCACCCGCCGTGTATGTATCCACTCAGACCTCAGCCCTCGCTTGCCATGTGCTTCGATTCGAGTGGCTGATCGTACGCGAGGGAGAGGTGGAGTGGAGACGCATACGGCATCCAGTGGGATGAAAAGACAGTGACATATCGAGGTGGCCTCCAATGAGTCAACACAAGGCGCGCATGACCATCTCCACCGGGCGAGAGAGGGGATATATAAACCCCTCTGCCATGGTACCCTGATGGCCAAACCAGCTCATTCAACCAAGCCAAGCACAACACATCACCTCAAACCCTATCATTTACCGGTAATTTACCAACCACCAAATAACCAATCACCATGTCTCCTTGGTATGTCTTTATATTCCACCGCAAATATACACCAATCACGCTTTCGTAGACCGTGCAGAGCATCCAGCTCAATTACCCCTTATCGGGACTAGCGCCAGCACCATGATGTCCAGTCTAGTCTGCTTTGATATGCTAACGAATGGCAGCGACTGCTCGTCTTGCTCGTGCTCTGGTAGCTGCGATGGATGCAACTGCAGCTCGTGCTCTGTGAGTAATACTGTTGGTTAGTGTGGTGGGATAGTGGATGGGCTGATTGTGTGATAGCACTAAATGGTCTACACGACGACGATGTTGGGATGATGAGAGGATGGAACATTGAATGAATCATGGGTGACCAGAGTCAGGAAGATTGAATGAATGCACGTTCGTTCAGGACAGACCTTCAGAATCGTGGCTTGAGATTTGTGATGCGTGATATATGTACATGAAGTGAGACATACTCTATACAGTTCTATCATGCCGCTACCTTCTGGGCAGCCTAGCCTTGACCCCGCCATCGATTCGTCTTCTTCTTGTTGTTGTCTTGCACACTTTGACTCGCCAGTGTCTTGTCAGCGCTCGTGTGCTCTGGTGCATTTGCCTCAGACGATCCATCAGAGTCAATAATCCCCACGAATCTTACGCGACCCTCGGATCGCTTCCGCCCTGCCTCCATGATCTCAAGCCTATGCTTCTGCACTAGCGGCACATATCCAGGAGCTGTGATCGGCTTCTCGTGCAGACGCTCTCTTTGCTCAAGCTTCCAGGCCTTGGTTCTATCGAAAGCCACTTTCTCAGCAGCAAGCGGGTCATCTTTCTTCGCAAAATTGGCCACGTATTCATCCACAGAGCATTTGAAGAGTTCGGCAGCCTCCTCGAGGTGTATAGTCCCGAGCGCGTTGCGCAACGTCTCCACGAGCGTAGACAGCCTCTCTTTGAATCGCCGCTCAGCGATAGGCTTGGCTTCGGCAATGGTGATGCCTAGTTCCTCAGCGATGCGGGCGTACTTCTTGCGTTCCCGAACTGACGATTTGCCGAACGAGCTCACGCCCCAGGCGGTCATGTCTGGCCCGGCAGAGCGCTGTATGGTTTTGCACGAACTTGAAAGTTCTTTTGCTGCGTGTAGTACAAGCCTGTCGTCGCCGTACTGACCGATAATCTGAATACCAGCGCTGTCCTGGATATCGTGGTCCCCATGAACTGCACTACGCTCCTCTTCGGTGATATGCACTGGGACGCTAATAGCTGGAAGCCCTGCAAGACTTGCTGGAACTGTAAAGACATCGTTCATGTACGCTTGGATTGGATCTTGTGCCTTGACGTGTGCCAACGAAGGAGCCAAAGTTGGAGCTGTGGGACAGAGCAAAACATCGACCTTTTCGACAATGCGGTCTGCAGCTACAGGATTGCGATCAAGTGGGTTGACCTTGGCGAACACGTTGTTGAAATCCTTTTGCACCAGTCTGCGAACCTTTTGTGCCTGGATAAAGTAGTTGTCAATCGCCTGCGCGCTCAGCGAAAAAGCACCAAGCAGAATGCGGCGCTGGACCTCTTGGCCAAACCCTTGTCCTCGTGTCTTTGCAAAGAGCACGCTCTCGGGCGTGCCATCGATGCCCTCCGCCCGGCTACCAAAGCGGACCCCATCATACTTTGCAAGATTACTCGAGGCCTCTGCTGGAGCTAGAATGTAATACGCTGAAAGTGCGTTTTGGGTTGATGGCAGCCGAACAGGATGCAAAGTGTGCCCTTTCTCAGCCAACGCCTTCAGAGCGCGCACCCAAGCGTTTCGCACAACGGGTTGCAGAGTCGCGATATTGTAGTCGAGAGGTATACCAATCCGCAAAGAGGTCGGAAGAGTCTGCCTCGACTCCAGATGCGAGCGTGTTGATGGGAGCATCGACGTAGGATCTTTCGCATCGTGAACATTGAGCTTCTCGAATACGTCGTGGATGAATGGGACATTCTGTGCGAATATCCCCACCGTGTCCAGCGAATTGGCGTAGGCAATGACACCCCATCGAGAGAGTAGCCCATAGCTTGGCTTGAACCCAAACACGCCTGTGTATGCCGCTGGCAGTCTGACGGAGCCACCTGTGTCTGTTCCCAGAGCTACCAGACATTGCGCACTCGCAACAGCCAGTGCACTGCCTCCGGAGCTGCCACCCGCACTCGCCTCGTCGCCTTCATATCTTTGTAGTTTGGCCGGTCCAGCGTGCGAAATTATCGAATGCGACCCCATACCAAACTCGTCCATGTTTGTCTTACCCACCACCACGGCGCCCGCATCACGCAGTAGCTCGACTACTGTTGCATCATATGGGCTAGTGAAGTCTTTGAGTATGCCTGAAGCAGCAGTGGTCTTCAGATCCTTTGTGCATATATTGTCCTTGATTGCTACCGGACTGTCAACGAGGCTGGAGTGCGTGACGGTGCCATCTTCGTCGGTAGATGCATTCGAGAGATTTGGACGGTCGATGAGGGTTGACGTGTCGATGCGTGAGGTGAAGGCGTTGAGGTGCGCATAATTCGCTTGATTGGCTATGTATTGCTTCGCATGTTTAAGGAGGGACATTGAGGGTTGGAGGCATTGCCGGCGCGTATGCGCGAGTGTGAAGTTCGATGTCAAGAGTCAGCGGGATAAAAAGTGGACGCGACGTCATGTGACAGCTCGGATCCTCAAAAATGACTCGTGCCATCTCTACTGCCCGCAGGAAGGACGGACAGAGCCATCGTCCTCGATCGTATCTACAACGTTGCATTGGATGGATTGCCATACCTCCCTGACCCCCTATTCCAATGCGTTCAGATATTGAGTCGATCTCTTTTGCTTCGGGTGTGAAGCTACCGCTAATAATGACTAGGTCTTACTCCTGCACCTCTTGCAATGACTCAATGGACTATACATCGCACTACAAAAGCTCTGCAACCGTTGTAATGGTACCTCTGAAGCACATACTATCTTCATAATCTGAACCAATCCTACCATGCAACTCCCTTTCACAACTCTCGACGTCTTCACGCCAACCCGCTACGTCGGCAACCCTCTCGCTGTCGTCCGAGTACCAGCATCTCTGCGCTCTCAACTCACGGAGCACCAGAAACAAAAAATCGCGCGAGAGTTCAATTTCTCTGAGACGACTTTCCTCCATGAAATCATTCCTGGTAGCGACACCGCAGACTTTGACATCTTCACCACTTCCTCACGCATTACTTTTGCCGGACATCCGACAATCGGGACATCGATATACGTGGCCCAACATGCAGACGCTTACCCTGGCGTGAAGAATCTCCGTGCTCTGGCCGGTACCATTCCCTTTGCAATCGATGCAGGTTCTGGTAAATCCACGATCGCTATCCCGCACGACGTGCACATCCACAAGACCACTCTTCCCCACCCAACGGACCCAAATACCACCGTCCCAATCGTGTCGATAGTGAAAGGCATGGCATTTGGCCTCTGCAACATGACGAATCTAGAGGCCCTAGGATCTCGCACCGGACCACTTTTGCCTCCTCAAGATCGGTTCAAAGCGCAACTCCTTGATGCTGGAAGTGGATGGGACATTGGATACACTGGATCGTTCTACTATGTCGACCTTGGTGTTGATCCTGAGGATGACGGTCGACGGCTGTTACGTACTAGATCGATTCCTGTCTTTGAAGATCCGGGCACTGGCAGTGCGAGTGGGGCGTTGTGTTCCTTTTTGGCAATAAAGGAGAGCGCGAAAGGGACGGTGAAGTTTCATCTTGTTCAGGGCGTGGAGATGGGGAGAAGATGCGATGTCTATGTTGATGTTGAGATGGATGAGGAGAGCAGGGTGAAAGTGGTGAAGCTGAATGGAATGGCGGTGGAGGTCATGGAAGGAGTGCTCACCGTGGAGTAGGTCATCAGTGTTCTCAATCATGAACTTATGGCCTTGAGATTGGAGAACTGGTGACTGTTTACAATAAATAGCCAGACATTCACGAAAGATTGAGGATCGTTTCTCTGATGTTGTTCTTCTTGCATTCAGACAATTAATTCGGGATACTAGGCCGCTAGCAGCCTTACACCTTGAGCGCCTTTGCGATCGCCTCTCCAACCGCAGTTGCGCTTGACGGATTTTGACCTGTAATCAGACGACCAGAAATAGCAACCTTTTCACCCCACGGCTCCGCCGCCTTCACGAACTTGCCTCCGCTCGCCTTGTTCAACGCATCCTCAGGCAAGAACGGCACCGCCTTTGTCAATCCAACCTGCTCCTCCTCCGCATTCGTGAAAGCAGTAACTTCCTTGCCAGCAACAAGCAGACTTCCATCGCTCAGCTTGACATCGTAAAAGACAGCGGGTGCATGACACACGGCCGAGACAATTTTGTCCGCTTCCCAGAACTCCCTGATCAATTTCTGGCTCGTCGGGTCATCAACGAGATCAAACATGGGTCCGTGGCCGCCAACGTAGAAAATCGCGTCAAAGTCCTTTGCCTTGCCGACAAAGTCACTCAGCTTTTGCGTGGTCTTCCAGACTGATTCATTGTTCTTGAGGAAGCTGACCGAGACATCGTCCTTTGCGGCTTCGACGGATGCGGGGTCGAGTGGTGATTCGCCGCCCTTGGGAGACGCGACGGTGATGTTGACTTTGTTGTGCAGAACGTGGTAGGGGTGAGCTAGCTCAGGTAGGTACCAGCCGGTGGGCTTGTCGAGGCTGCCGAGCTTGTTGTGGGAAGTGAGGACGAAGAGGACGTTGGGCTTGGACATGGTGATGGTGTGAATTGATTTCGAAGATATTGAGTTAGATGGAGTAGGCTGCGTGATGTAGATGTCAAGGAGCTATGATGGAAGGTTTAGAAAGGGTTTTATTGTCCATTAGATCAAACCACTTGGAAATAGATCTTTCCAGCGACATTGAGGTACTTGGTAATATGACGTAGAAATGGCGGGGCACAAGCGGTTTTAAGGAGACGGCCCGATTGGGCGGGGAGTGCCATTGGGAATTCCAGCTCGCTCTGAAGCCATAGAAACAATGGCCAAGCATGTGGCGGTGACATACATGATGAATTGCGACGTTGTTACCGTCTCTATACATACGCTTTTGGGATGGACCGCCGACCCTAACCATCCCTGGAATGCTACTTTCACACTAACACGCCGAGTCTGCCCGCATCGCTAATGCGCCCACGCAGCCTT
Source organism: Setomelanomma holmii (assembly GCA_010015745.1). Classification (NCBI taxonomy): domain Eukaryota; kingdom Fungi; phylum Ascomycota; class Dothideomycetes; order Pleosporales; family Phaeosphaeriaceae; genus Setomelanomma; species Setomelanomma holmii. The sequence continues at coordinate 43,322 of ML978227.1, forward strand.
GCCCTCATAACACATGATGTCTCGCTTCAGACTCTGCATCCCGTGAGCAACAGTACGCCTAAAATCTGGCAGGCGTCTGCCTCTGTTTGACGGTGAGTCTTCGGCAACGTCGTCGCCATGCCGACCGTACTGCCTACCTAGCAGCTATACCGCATATTGAGGGCGGTGTTCAGCTCTTGACGGAGGATTTGGGCGGCAAAGAAGCAACAGGCAAAAGTGCGGATGAGATTTCAATCCGTCTTGATTGAGCACATATGCATCCCTCAGTTGCTTCATACCTCGTGTGATTGCTTTCGAGGAAAACTACACCAAACGCAGTGTCCGTTTCTTCCATTGCTCGCCCGGCAGATTCTCCAGCACCTGCGGACCTATATACTTCTCTAGACGAGATATTCGTATTTCCCTTGCTTCTGTGCTCTCGCCAAACTCTGGTTTGAATCGCTTCTCTAGTATTTCTTCAATGTCAGGAGCTGACATGAAGCAGGTCGCATTGATCTTCGAAGAGAACACAGTGACCCTGCGGTATGAGCCTGGCTTGGTCTCGAGGACCAGTAGACCTGCAATCTGTACCATGTCTGTCCGTACGTTGAAGCCGAGTGCTTCCAAGCATACGGCGTGCAGTATGGTGCTACTCGATATCCTCGGGTCTCGAAACTCGATGCGCTGGTCGTGTACCTGAAGAAAAGGTTCACCGGTTTGGTCGAGCTGGACTGTGTATTCTGCAACCCAGGTCGTGACATCGAACCACGGGGAGAACGCTGCATAATCGTCTTTGTGACTTCGAAACGTGGAGATATCCATATCACCACAGGCGATGCGACAATTTTATTTGCACGTTCTTGTACTTTCCACAAGGATCCTTCGCAGGTTCGACTTGGGCATGCAGCTGGCCTGGAAACTTAGTTGGTAGCTGAGCTTTGGCTGATGCCCAAGTCCAAGATGTGAACACATTCTTAGATATATCTCGACTACCGCTGCATGCGTCCACAGTCCAAAAAAGACCGGCTAAGAATGATGCATGCACTGGACAATCTCAACGCTCATTATAGAGAATCGGTATACCGTAAAAATGCGTAGCTGAATGAGAGAAGGCGGCAGAAACATGGAATGCGTCGATGATGCCAACAAAGGCATCGACCATGTCGGTCTCGTAAGACAGCTGTCGCTGACGAGATAACATGAATGATGATAAGGACCCTACTATTTCGGCAAGCATTACGAAGGTTCCGTGTAGCTGTTCGCAAAGCTTGCAGTCCTTCTTCAAGCGGTCCAAGTCTATCTTCGCGATGGTATATCGCCTGGGCGAATGGCTATCGTTCGTAGCATCGATAGCTTGTACTTGTGCCGCAGTAAGGTCATGCTCCCAGATCTCGCGCCGAATCAGGCTGGGTAGATGCAGATGCCGGCATTTTCCGCGAAGAGAACTATACCATGGGCTCGGCAGCGGGAGGAAAGGCAGCTGTCGGTTCTCCGAATGTGGGCGAAGTCGTCGCTGAACAAAAAAGCTCTTTCGAGGTTCGATCTGGCCGTGCGTTTGCATTGACATCTCTCTCACAGCCTTGTTATATCTTGCATGTCGAAAAGGTGGTCGTAGAAGGTGAACCAGGTAAGAAGGCTATGCAATGTGCTCGATCTTTCGAGGACTTCTGATGGATAGCAGAATCATATTCTGCTATGTCATTCGCCAATCAAACACATCGAGAAACTGCGATTCGCACAATGAAGCGTCTCAGCTTCCAACGATGAATTGATAGGTCTATGATCTCTACATCTTACCAGTCGTCAAGTTGCTTCACAGCAGCTACACCTGCCCAACTGAGTCCCAACATCCGACTACACTAATCGCATTGGCCTCCTTTGCCATTCCTTCCCAGGCAATATGCCCAAGACCAAAAGCCCGATCCATGCTTTCATGTTGAGCTACTTCATGTCCCGTACTTTATCCCCAGAACATCGAAGACACGTAGTCGCTTCATCGTACATCAAGAATCCAAATGCGGTCATTCAGATTGCAGTCTTGAAGGTCTCGACTCGGCGAAATGCGCGTGCTACATGTGTATCGACATAGCCACACGTCTTAAGGCCGAGCGCAGGCCGCATCGTTCGTGGTGCATTATGGAACACTTCCCATGGCCGCCACAAACCTAGCTTTTGGGCGTATGCTATCTGGCGTCCATTTTGTGATGATCTGGAAGTGATTTTTCCCTTCTCGTGTAAATACTTCGTCGCATCGACAGCATTTACACGAGGCGCATTCTCCTCTCCCATTGCAGCTTCCCCAGAACCGGAGGACCGATCCACCCACCCAACTTGAGCTGCCTGTTGCTAGGGCCGGGCGTGCCTCGAAACAGTTCCATTTCGTCGGCAGTCACTTCGAATTGCGCCATTTTGATGTCAATTTGGAACGTCTTCACGCGGCGAAATCCGTGTGACCCGGACGGTACGACCAACAACCCTGCCACACTGGTGTTTTCCGAGCCAATGTCGATACCAGACGCCTTCAAGCACACTGCATACATGTGAGCGTGCCCAGATACCAAGTGAACAGGGAGGCGGATCTCGAGACCATAAAGCTTGAAGCGGCCTTGCAACGGAAAGAGGCGAATCACATCTGGCGAGTGATGAAACTGAATCTGCAAGTATTGTCCGTAGAAACTGCCTCTCGCATCCAATATGTCAAAGGTCAGGCGTGATAAGTCAAATGCGCAATTATGCTTTTGATCTTGGCAGATTCCAGAAGCACTGGCGCTTTTGAAGACGTGTAGGAATTGCTGGCAGAGGCTGCAGGTAGACTCCAGAGTCAATTCGTCGACTGTCGCAAGCTTTCCGTATTCGACTCTGCAGAATTCCTCCAGCTCTGTTCCAATTTGCAAAGGCCAACAGCGTGCGCAAAGAGCGTTATGATGGCGAACAGCACGTCGTTGTGGTTCGACATGATTACTGGAAAACGGCAGATTTCGATTATGCGATGCGAGCGCATGCATGGGCGCAGGACCATTTCTCACGTGAGTTGAAGTTCTATAATCGGGATGTCGCTGTCACGCCTCGAGATGTTGAGCGTTGGGGACGGTCAGCCAATGTTGGGACGTGACGCCAGTGTTCCAGTCGGAAATGCGCTCTTTCCACTTTGCGATTCTCCCCATGCTATCGTTCGCGTCTAGTACTACCCGTGTGTGATGTTGAAAGCACAACTGTGTGAGGAAAAAGGCTGTATGTTGGAGCTGGGAGACGTTGCGATGGATTGAAGGATGCAAGTAAGACAGAGTGCGCGAGGCGGGTGGTAGGCTAAACTGTCGTGCCGCGTGACTTACCACTTCGTCAACGTCTTGCGAAGACAGTTACAAGCTTCACGAAGAGAAATCTCCCACGCTGAATTTTTCGAAAGAAACTGGAAGGTCGTGCACGGCAATGGGGGCCACAAGGGGCATGCAAATGTAGATCCTTGAACATATGGGACGAAAGAATACGTACGCTCGCTACCAAAACGGCAACCAAAGCCTTTGCCTATCCCTCAGGCCTCCTCCATAGGCGCCTTACTCAAATCCACACTCTTATGATACCGCCTACACGGCAACTCCCCATGATCATTCTCATCGCCATCATCCTCAATCTCAAACATGCGCTTCAACTCCCTACACGCAACCATATACTGCTGTCTCGCACCAGGGCTTTCCCTGAGCGGATTCGGCGCCTTGTCCCAGCCATGCGGTACGCCAGGCCTACAGATTGGTCAGTGAATGTCTTATATATGATTCGTGCGTTTGAAGATACTTACACGCAGTGATAATGCACACGCTTGCCCAGATCATTCTTCAAGCGATCCCGGAACCGCTCGCCCTCGGCCAGCAACATATCCCACTCGCAGCAAAACAGCACGATATCATCGGGAAGAGCCTCGAGCATTTGTTTCGGCGCGACACCTGGGCTGAGCCAGGGGTGTGCAAGATCGAGCGACGGGGGCTGAAGGTATGAGTCGTCAAAGAGCTCGGTGAAGACGGCGGGGAGTTGTTGATCTGCGCGGGTGCAGGTGGCGCGACGCTGGGCACGGGTTTGTGTGTAGTCTGTGGGTGGGTAGAAGGAGACTATGCCTCTGATCTTGACAATGGCGTCGGAGCCCTCGGTCATTACGGATACGGCGCCGTTGGTCGAGTTGTCTTTGTATGAGGAAACGAGAGAGAGTGAGGACGCGCCGGTTTGGCGGAGCATGGCGATGCGATCGAGGCGGGACTTCTGTCGCACTAGAGGTATACGCGAGCCGTTGGGTGTGTCGGGGGATAAGAATGCGTTAGGTGGTGGTTGTTTGACGGACTCTGGGATATTGGGGATATTGCCTGCTCGGCCGTCGATAATCTTCGCGCCTGATGGTGTTCGGTCGAAGAGTTCGCCCTGTAGACACAATGGCACTGTGAAGCTCATATTCCCTCCTGAAGAGAAGCCCGAGACAGCGAATCGATCAGGGTCCAGCATCAGCTCGTTGGCGTGTTGCGCCAGGTATAATATGGCATCGGCGCCATCCTCAACTGCTGTCGGAAACGGCAGTTCAGGCGCACAACGGTAATCGACGCTGACAACGACCGCTCCGACTTGTTCGACGACCACTCCGCACCATCGCGCATCGTCCTTCGCGGTCCCTAGTACGAAGCCTCCTCCATGAAAGTTGACCACGACAGGATATCTTTTATTGCCCTTGAGTTTCTTTTGCTTCTTATAGTCCTTTGGCACGTAGAAGTTCAGCTTGAATTTGCCCTTCAATGGCGAAACGGTCGCGTCGATGTCTCGGTAGAAGGTGGGGTGTGGTGGTCGCGGCCGCGCAAGCTTGTGCAGCATCATTCCGATGCCCATGAGCACGCGCCAAAACTGCGCTTGGATATGCAGCACCCATCGCGGACGCGTACCAGGCATTATGTCGACTGTTGATTGTTGTTCTGCAAAAGACTTTGTTGGGCTACGACGTGTGCGCCATGGAAGTTGGGAAAAAGGAGAGGTGAACGAGGCGCAGCTTGTGGCGACTGCAACAAGGCAATTACCAATGTATGGTTCGGCTCTCTGAATAACCGTTGAGAGATGCTTAGTGAAGATTTGGCAGTTGACATTGGCTTGGCCCTAAGTTAGTCGCGCGACGGGAATCGATCTAGAAATGTGAGACACGCGGATTCCACGACATCTGATAGGCGATGACGTACCCCCTGAAGATAGGCGTGATAGGATCACCATTTCGTCAGCGGCTCGCCAAGCACGCCTCCACATTAGCAAGCTTTGCGCATCATCGATCATGGGAACGCCAGGGAAGTAACTGCATCGCGGCAATGGGCATGCGCAACAAGTTCGTGATTGGGGAAGCATGAATTCATGCCTCCCACTAACAAATTGATTGGAGAGACGAGGTAAAATGACCCAACCCGTACTCATGGGGTAACAGTACAGGCAAGATAACCACCACGCGCTTCTCCACCATGTCATATACCAGACATCCAACCCCATATACAAGAAAAGCTAGCCAGGAGGGTATAGGGCTGCTGCTCAAGTCCTCAGTGCGCCGAACGCTCACCTATTGATGCTGCCATGAACCATGTAATGCAAATGCTTGGTGTACACGCTGGTGACGACGTGTCGACAACGAAGTCGATGATACCGTGTGAAAACGCCGATAAACAAGTGTACAAATCACAGGAAAGACGATTAGGCTGACAAGGCGACCCAAATGCTCAATCGTGGCAATCGACGAAGTAGTAGTCCTCGTCCTCAGGAGCGACGTTCTTCTTCTTTGGGAGCGGCGACTGGATCTCGGCGTCCACGTCCAAGACCTCGTACTCATTCTTGATCAGCTTATCGGTCTCCTTGATCTCGTATCGCTCGATAGCCTTCTCGAGGGCGTGGTTGAGGATCTGGCTGCCATGGCTAGGCCCGCGTGCGGCATCGAACGAGTAGGCAATCTCAGCATCTGGCGTAGGAGCGACGGAAGGGTGCTCGATCTCCTCGTCGGCGGACGACTCGCCACTAGCGTAGGTCATGTCCTTGTTGAGGGCAGTTCGAGCCTTCATGTGGCCAGGGTACGATGACCTGCGCTCGTTAGCCTATGTTCCCATAGAGTGCCCTCACTACTCTAATGTACATACTTGACATGAGGATAGACGCGAGCAGGACGTGGTCGAGCATCCTCCTCGCGTCGTCCAGGGCCGAATGACGCGCCATGCGCCCACTTCACTCGGCTGTTCTTGTCGCGGTTGAACTCCTTGGCATCGGCACGGAGGTCGCTGGTGTAGGTCTGCTCAGACATGATGCTTACAAGCCGAGACGGTGGCAAGTTGTCGAGGCTCACTGGACTTCTGGCTATGGTGGTGCTGGCTACTGGTTCTGGAGGACCTGGTATGGACAGATGAGTGTTGTGGTAAGGTGCTAGGTAGATTAGGTGTGGTTGGAGGAGGGAAACTCAGAGCAAGTAACGAGTGAGGTTGATATAAGAATAGGCAGTGATAGCTCGGAAGTGAGAGAAGGCGTGACTGGTGACTAGCAGCTGTCTTGAATGACTGTGCTGGGTGACTCAAGTGAGGCCTGAGCTGTGGCAGGTAGCTGAGTGGCTATGCAGATAGATGATACGGGAAATGCCTATGAAAGTGCGAAGAACAAGTTGCAGCGTGGGAATTACCGCCCTTTATGAGCTCAAAGGCGTAGGCGCGTCCCCGCTCCTTTGTTATGGTCCTGATAAGGAGCTGTGAGGTAGTGGCAGCTCCAGCATGACCAAGTTCCCGACCCGCCGAGCCCCGCCTCAGCCGAATCAGATCCGGGTCTGACGCACTGGTGGTCTTTGCCCATGATGCCATCATTGTGTATCATGCGCCTTGCACGCGAACGTGGCCGTCTCGGACGCTGGTTGGGTGTCTGACTGCTTGCGTGCGTGTTGGAGTGCATGGGGTGCTGTGAAGCTCTCAGGTACTCGCCTCGTATCGTAACCCCACATCGGCCTCCACTCTCAGACATCAGCGGTCGCGGCAACTCAACGATCACAGGGCACAGGTTCGCACTGCCGCAGCGTGTTAGATGAGCGCGTCTTAGCACGCAAGTTCGATAAGAACCCGGATTCGGCCGCTCATCAGCCTGCGCCCTTCTCGGCTAGAATCGTCATCTATCTACCCAGCTCCGGCGACTATCTTGGAACAGCTACTGGCGCGAGTCCTCCACCATATGCACCCCATACCATGGTACTCAACTTGGCCCGTGAGACGGTTGAGTTGACCTCGCCCGTCCGGTCCATCAATCAGCCTCGATGGAGCACTAACGTGTAATCCTGCATGCTGTTGACAAGGCCACAAGATTCAGGCATGCCATTACAACTAAGTATGGTACGCGGCTGCCTCCTCGTCCTCTTCGTCACTGCTCTCGACCATACCAGCTTCGCTCGGGAGGACATCCGGAAACCAGCCATACCTCGCTAAGTCTATGGTGTACTGGCCCATGGCGTCCTCCCGAACCTCAACTCCCTCCCTACGCAGAGTGTCGGCCTGATGGCTGGCAGCGCTCGGGCCTCTTTGTACTTGTCAATTCAGTGTACAACATGCAACAAAGACTCGAGGCTGGTCATGGTACTGACCTAGGACTTATGCCGCCTTTGGAGTTGATCACGCGCTGCCAAGGCACGTTACCGCTGTGAAACGTAGGGTTCTTCTTACTGCGATCGGTCGATGCCGATGGCAGGTGTTTGAGACAAACCCCGACTTGTCTTCGACGTCATGCGTTAGTGGGTTGTGTCATCGGAATGTACAACACGGTTCTGTACCTTGGTCGCTCAGCTAGACCACACAAGATTAGTAGCTTGTCAAAGTCGCGCATGTGCTTGGGAGCAGTGCTCACGCTTCCCGAGGAGCAACGCGATATGACCGTAGGAGGTGACTTTTCCATGTGGGATCTCTTGCACAGCTTCGTAAACTGCAGTGTACCACAGGTGGACCTCCTCTGAGCGCGCACCTTGCGCCATGTTGCGCTGTGAGAAGGGTAAGTGGTGCAAGCGCGGGACGCGACGATTTGATGCGCGGATGACGCATGAGCACGTGACATAATTTTGGCGGAAAGTTCCGTTCCAATCCGCGCTGCACCTCACCACTATTTCACCAAGCCCGCCAACACCCATCAAGCATGTCCCTCGCCGATTACCTGGCGAAGAACTATCTCACAGCAGATTCGGAAAAGAAGTCGAAAAAGCGCAAGCGGAAGAACAAAGACGGCGGTCTCACAATTGACGACGATGATAACCTGGGCTGGAAAAAGGCTGCAGAAGACGACGACGAGGATGCGCCCATGTTAGGTAAGCTATTGCTGGTCCCTCATACGCTGAAGCGTACTTATGATATCGTTTCTAGTCGGTGGAGGCACTCTGAAAAAGTCCAAGAAAAAGTCCAAATCTGATGGCGCCGCAATCTGGACAGCCGTGGGCGTCGCCGCCCCTTCTCACGCACAACAAGTCGCCGCAGACGAAGCTGCCGCAAATGCAATCATCGAATCAGCCGCGGCCGATCGCGAGAAGGCCGCGCAAGCCGAAGATGAAGCCCCAGAAATGGTCGACACAGAAGGCGTGCTCAGGATGGAGTCTGGCGCAAAAGCAGGCCTACAGACTGCGGAGGAAATGACGGCAGCAATGAACAAGAAACAGGCTGAGGACAAGCGGAAAGCGGAAGAGGCACTCAGGGAAATGGGAAGCGCCGCGCAGGAGACCATCTACCGTGACGCAAGCGGTCGCATAATTAATGTTGCAATGAAACGGGCAGAAGCGCGGAAGAAGGCTGAAGAGGAGGAACGGAGGAAGCTTGAGAAGGAAAAGGCAGCTCGAGGAGATGTTCAGAATGCAGAAGCGACGAAGAGGAAACAGCAGCTGCAGGACGCAAAAACTATGACGATTGCACGATACGCAGACGATGAGGATCTAAATGATGAATTGAAGGAGCGAGGTCACTGGAACGACCCGGCCTCAGGATTCTTGCGCAAGAAAAAGAAGGGCCGAAGCATAACAGGAAAACCTCTATATCAAGGTGCTTTCCAACCGAATCGCTATGGTATTCGCCCTGGTCATCGATGGGACGGAGTGGATCGCGGCAATGGCTTTGAAAGCCAGTGGTTCACCTCACGGAATCGCAAAGCAAACGTTGAGAAGCTCGAATATCAGTGGCAGATGGACGAGTAGAGGCAATTCTGGAATCACGGACAGACAAGTGGGTGAAGGACCTCTTGAGTTTGGAAAGATCTTTGCATTGTGTTAACAGCATAGCGCGGCGTTTGGATGCTTGTACATGTGGCTCTTGCGGTGGCATTGATGGTCGCTACCCGACAACAAGAGCACTTCCAAATTTGGTTCCTGTGCTAGCAGGCGGATGGAGAATTCAGTAAGATGATGGATACCTTATGTATGTCAGCATCATGCGCAGTCCAGTACAGCTTCTCGAGCCATGAAGGAACATTCTGTATCATCAAACATGTGCATTGCAAAAATTCGAGTACCATTGTACGTCCTCTGCGGCTCGTCCTGCCTCTCTCGCGATGGTTCGGGTGATGTCTTGGCATGGCTGCATCTGTGGCTTCGGGCGTTCCTTCTTCCAACCAAACCAAAGCAACCCCACTTCAGCCGCACCAAAAGATGGTTGCACAGTCAGACGACGCGTCCTGTCATCAACAAGCTCAGCCTGTACATGTCTTAGCCACCACCTCGCCAACGCTCCGTGGTCCGGGAGTATAGCGTGTGAGAAACTAGGCTGGCACTGCCGATCACGAATCTTTTGGTCCACGATTTAATATCTCCTGCTTAGCACAATCTTAAGGCCACGAGCCCATCGCACCCGCGACGCCGATATGTCCTATGGCGCATCGTATGGTCCATCGTATGGACCTGTCTATCAGCAAGATCCTATATATCAACAAAATCCTGGAAACCTAAAGAACCAGCATAACCATTTTGAGCTTCAATCGGTAGCGCCATCTTTCACGAGTTCGAACAATAGTCACTACAATCAGGGCGGACCAGTTCCGAATGATGCAACAAGCGACTACAATCAACTACTCTCGGAACCATGCGAAGATGCAAAGTATACTTATTGGAACCCGGGGTTCTGGATACAGTTCCCGTGGCTCGGCGTTTTATCTCTTCTTGGAATCTTAGCCAGTAAGTTGTATCATCCGGTAGCTAAGGCGACCATTATTAACGTTCCAAGGTACTGTGGCCAGTCTGATTATTCTGGTTCGTAGCAACAAGCAACCCTTGAGTGATTGGGGTTATGGCGTCGCCCCGTCAGTCTACCTTTCTATTGCGTCTGTTGTTGCCAATAGCTTGACGGCATATGCTCTGGCAAATGGTCTGGAGACTACATTCTGGAGGAATGCCTTACAGGGTCGAACGGTGAGTGGTTTTGAAAGTAATCTTTGGCAGCCTATTAACTTCTTGAAGTTGGCAGAACTCAACCAAAATTGGCTGTGCGGAGCCAACATGTATCATGCAGTATTCCAAGGCTACAAGGCCGGCGGTAGATTGACAGCGATGGGTCCGTTCCCAAGCTCGGCGATAGAACATTACTGACAACGACTAGCATGTCTCATGTCCGTAATAGCCTTGCTTCGTGGGCCACTCTATCAGAAAGCCTCAACTGTGGTCAGCGATGTCGCTTACGATACGAACGGCACGCTTCAACTGTCAATTGCAACAAACTTACCAGAAGGCTACACAGGACTCTCACAGGATTCTCGAGCTTCGATCCAACAGATTGCCAGGCTCACTCCAGACTTTGCCCAGATCATGCAGGCATACAACCTGCGCTCAAACGTCAGCATCGACCATCGAGAGTGCGGCAGGACTTGTCTCACAACAATCAAGGTATCTAACGTGCGCGGGGCTAAACAGCTATGAAGACTCTAACACATCCGTTAGTCCTTCGGTTTCAAGACGCAATGCCGGCTTGAACAACACTTCCGAGACTACAATACTACAGGAGCATCCGAAATCCCTCTCTTTTCAACCACGAGTGCGCTGTATCCGATAGGAGCTTTAGACCCAACCGGCAGATACTACGAAGATATGGGCATGCGATTGAATGCCACTTACTGGATTCCAAACACGGACGACGATAAAAACATACCCAATAGTCTGATGAGGAAGCGCTGGGAATCTCACATCTGTGATTTGACAGGCGCAGTGGTCAGCTACAACGTCGTGCTGTCAACTCAAGGCATAACACGGGGCACTGTTAGCGACACTGCCGTCAAAGATCTGTGAGCATATTTGCAGTAGCTATACGAGTATGACTAACAGACACCCAGAGTCATGCCAGGACCAGGCACGTGGGGACACAACAGCAACATAGGCGGCTTCGAATACGCCGCATCGTATCTCTTCACATCAAATGCCACCTTCCACTTCGCCGGCGCTGTCAGCAGCACGACCCTTACCGGCTCGCTGGCGAACGAAATGGTTTCCGGCAATGACTCCTGGAACCTGAATTTTGCAGATCCCATGGACGGCATGCTGGACACAATGCGGGAAATCGCTTTCCGGACTGCCGTGCGTGCTGCAAAAGATTATGCCAACATCACCAATTCTACGCAGGAGGTGCAATATAGCGGTTTAGCTACGCATTCTATCTACGATACGGACTTTCGATATATGGCGGGTGCTATAGTGGTGAGCGTCCTGAGCGTCATCGCCATTGGGGTGACTTTCTACGGCTGGTGGGATCTAGGTAGGACGGTATCATTGAGTCCTTTGGAGATTGCAAAGGCCTTTGACGCACCGCTTCTGGCGCAAGTTGGGAGCAATTTGGACTTATCGCATAACAAGCATTTGGGCGCGATCGCGACCGCACGGGTCCGGTACGGCGCCAAGATCAACGAACAGGATTACTCGACGCAATATGCTAGCGGACAGATTCATCAAAGACGGAGACTCGTGATGGGTGTAGCAGGCGAGGTCAGATCACCAACGGCGAAAGAGCCATTTGGCAATTAAGCAGTGGCTCATAACCGCATAAATTTATGCAATGCAAAATGATATCTCAAAACATACCCTGAATCTTACTCACATCCTCCATATTCTGCACATTCTTAAACACACCATTCGCCCTCTCCGCCCTAGCCTCCCCTATCGCCAGCCCCACCTGCTCCATGAACTTCTTCTCCAACTCGGCATCCGTAAGCGGATTCTCAATACTCCCCTTCGCATGCTCCACATACTTCTCCACACTACTCCCATCGCTAAACGTCAGCGTCAAATGCGCCGACGCCCGCGGCACCGAATCGTCATTCGTCACGTTGACTTTGTTGCGCATATTTATCACGATAGAGTTCTTGACCACCGCATCAGTGAACTGACTTGGTGTAGCTTCGCCGTACAACAGCCCGACGGCGGCGGCGTGATAGATGCTGAATTTTCCTTCTAGGCCTGTTTGTGGTGATGTTTTGCCCGTCAAGATAAGGACTTCTGGGTTCACTCTCAACTGCACGCTTTTCACATCGCTAATGCTCTTCCCACTACTGGCCGTTTCGTTACTGAGTTGGATCGCGCCGTCGATGACGGGATGCATTACGATCCCGCACGGGTACGGTTTGAAAGTATTCTTCTCGATTTCCCAGATTGAGCCCAGTTGGTCAAAATACGCGGTTGCGTTTTCGCGCGTGCTGACGACGTGCAGCCAGCCGTACTTGGCTTCGAGGGCTTGGAGAGAGGATGTGTATCCGTTCTTGGCGAGGAGGGCTGCGAGCATGCCGCCCTGAGCGGCGCGGCCGATGTGGAAGGATTTGGTGTCTGAGCCGAAGAATTCTTGCATGCCGACGACTTGGGTGGATGCGATGCCAATGGCGTGTTGCATGTGTGTTGTGTCGAGGCCGAGCAGTTTCCCGACTGCGATCGCAGTGCCGACGGAGCCTGTGGTTGAGGTGATGTGCCAGCCTACATCGTAGTGTTCTGGAGAGACAGATAGGCCGAGTTTGCATTCTGCTTCTACGCCGGCGACGAAGGCTGTGAGGAAGTCTTGTCCACTTACTGGGCCGTTGGCCTCGGCGACAGCAAGAAGTGCACTAGCCACGGGTCCGGCGGGATGGATGATGGTCTCGAGATGTGTATCATCGTAGTCGTCGACGTGACTTGCAATCCCATTGACGAGTGCTGCAGTTTGCGCGTCGGCAAATCCGAGCGAAATAGATCCATTGGCGCCTAGTATTGACGACGTTGGTGGACCGGAAAACAGCGAAAGCGTGGTGTTTAGAGCAATTTGTGGTGCCGATTGGAAGGCATAGCCGCCAATTGCACAGCCAGCCCAGTTATAAAAGGACTTATTGGCCGCAGTCAGGACGCCTGTCGTGAGGTTGGCGTATGTGAGGTTGATGGCCCAAGAAGCAAGCTGTAGTGTGGCCATTGTGAAGCTCAATACAGTTACCAAAATGATGTTGTGGCGCAAGTAAACACAAGCAGATTAAGTACTGTGTAGCTTAGATGCCATGTAATGACGAGGCTGAAAAGACCGTTGGCTGCCCTGGTGGATAAAGCTTTTACCCTAAGCTTGACATGTTGACATCGAATGCTTGAGTTCTTACTAGTATCTCTTCCACCAACCAGAAGGCAACAATATTCTCTAAAGAAGTCGTCGCAGTGTAGATCGCAAGGCCTGATTGCCGTTCGCTGCCAAGAGTCGAGAGGATTGCGGAGAACCGCGTGCGGAGCTAGAACTGGGGTCGTGATGATTGCTCGGCGACAATTCCGAGGCCTGTCGTCATACAATGCTTCGTGCCCGCCATCCTCACTTCCAGATATTCCGCGGCCCGCACCAACAGCATAGAAAGCAGACTTTGCACGTTTTCGTGGTTTGATCTAGTGCTCATCTCAGCATTAATGTCACCAGATTATGCGAGTCTAGCATCGCCTCTTTGGGACCTGTCTAGCGATTTTCGAGCTCGCCCAGTTTCTGAGCGTAGCCACGATGTAGTGTCCAGGTAAGTGTAACACCATGCTCTTCCCATGCTACACAAATTTGTTCAAGATTGGCTTTCGCGGTCTCAATGGTGAAGTCTGAACTTTTACGCATGATGTAATCGCTCCACTCTGCTTCCATCTTTCGCAGACACGGGTATTTCTTGCGTTCCACGTCTTTCAAGATTTGACCGAGATGTTGGACAACGTTCCAATCGCAAGCCGTAAATTTTAAGCTCTGTACCTTCGACGGAAATTTCAGAATGCAGGACGTCTGCGTCTTCGTAGGGCGTGTGACCAGCGAATGCGAGGGCAACTCGAGATGTTTCAAAGACTTCATGGAGTCTAGGTTCAATCGCTCAAGTTGGCATTCGTCGTCCTTCCCTAAGATTCTGGCTTTCAGATCAAGAGGTCCGTCATTCTCGGCTTCGAATTCCTCCCCCGGAATGCGCATGCGCTCTCTCAACGCGTCGAAGTGGCCGTCGTAGCCTTCGAACTGACTCTGGAAGATTGGATGACTGAGCCTGAGGTTAACATGGTGACCTCGTTCTACCCAAACTCTCAATTTTCTTGACTTTATGCGCAGCTGTTCGAGTCTCGGGAACACATCTCTCAATAGATGAGAAGCATATCGTGGCGTGCCATCTTCATGTAGACCCATTGGACGAGTCATATCGCTTGCTACTTGATAGTCGAGTTTCAATCGCTTGACATTAGGGGTTTGGAGGAGTAAAACTGCAATGTAGACGAAGCTTTCGTCCATGCCATTGCCCGTCAGCCAATGACTAGAGCCGTCAGAAAGTCCATAGGATTGAAGAATCCGCAGACATCGACGGCGTAGGCCCTGCAAAGCTTCAACAGGTGCGACAGTTTTTTTTCTGAGCCGGTAATCGTACGGCCCCCATGTCAAGAGTCGTGCTTCATCCGCTCTAGTACCTTGAATGCTCAATTGTACGACTTTGGCCGCCAAGCAACAATTATTTAGAACGTGTGCGACTAGATGATGGGCACGTTTAGGATGGATTGATGCTGAGTGGTGCAGCTCGTTTTGGGCCAAGTTGGCGGACCGTCGGTTGACTAGCGATAAGTTGAGGAGCGTCTCTTGTCTTTCCCACTGGCCGAGATTGTCTAATATACACAGCAAAAGCTCGTCTGAGAGATTGGAAAGACTTGGGGTCTCCATGTTGTTGCCGTTTTGGATGATGATGCTCATAGAAGACAGGATCGTAGAAGCTAATGTCTGGCCCGTAGGCAACAGCAACACGCACTACAATGAGGCACAGTGTCCACTGCCATGCCCGTACGCAAATACAAGCTTGACTAGTATTGCAGCGCCATCAACAGTAAGAGGAAGCAATCCTTGAAAATACAAAGGTAGCTAGCGAAGTGTCCGAGTTGATGCTGTGCCGTCGTCCAGAGTTCGAAAGGCGCCAGAGTCGCAATTGGGACTAGCGTCAAACTTGGTCCCTCCGATGGCTCCTGCAGCACCGTCCTGCAGAAGATTCCTCAACCACAACGAGCACAGGATGGACTCAACTCGAAGCACTCGCACTGTCGACATAGTCTCACGGCAACTCAGACAATATCAATATGACCAGCTCGTAAGGCTCTAGGTTCTGTTCGCAGTGGATGCATACTAGATTTGCTAATTCCGCAACACACAGGCTACACTGACTGCGCACGACGTGGACCCCAAATGAACTTCCAGAGGTATGATAGCGCAAGTTATATTCGCTTTGGAAAGATGCAGCACGATTTGAAGAGCGGCAAAACCATGCAACACCTTCACGGTTTGGATAGGGACAGCCCACCGTGACTTCGCTTCACTGTGCCGCTTTGGCAGCACTGCGGCGCAGATCCGTCCTTGTTGCAAAAGTCGCAGCTCCCACGTTCGATCTTGTTTTATCAAGATTGCATTGATCAATTTAGACACACCAAATGCCCAGCATCGTGCTTAAGGCTATGACTTGTTTGTTGACCTTACTTGGTCTCTACCTCCTGACCAATGATTCGGAAAGCGCCACGTAAATTTACCAAGATAGAGATGACTCTTTCATCATTGGTAAAGCCTTCACCCTGGATCATGTGTCTGTGTCCCGGAGACACGACGATGAGTCTTTCGAGGACCTCATCTGGGTTGAAGGGATCCTAGAGTACAACGAACTCATGAAAAGATTCGCATCGTGGGAATCATAGCACCTCCAGTATGTTTGAGTGGCAGATTCAGAAACCCTGACTGAAGCTTGGTATTCCACCATATACAAGCTGGGAGGACTTCTGGAACGACTATCCTCGTCAGATGCGCCAACGAGTGCGCAAGGCTGCTGGGCGTCCAGCCTTGACGGACGTAGTTGTCCTGGCCAGCATGATCAACGAAGTCGTGCGACAGCTGGAGAGACCCATCGAGTTACCCGTCTTGGCGTTGATCAGCTTCCCAGCCTTGTCAGGATTGTACCAGGAGGATATCACCGATGCGACGTTTTACGCTGGCCTATGTCAGCTGAGAAACGGATACGAGTTTCATCCTCATGAAGTGGTCGCTGCGTATGCTGGTGATATATTCGGCCTAGAGAGACGTTACGATAATTCGAGCACGTGTAGTACAGGCGAGAAGAAGTTTCCCATCCGTCACCTGCTCCTTGTCGAGTGCACAAAAGTGGCGTTGCTATTACATCATGACGTTATGAGCGAGGCTTTCGAGTCAGACTGCCCGCGCCTCTCTATTATAACTTATTTGGAAATGGGCAGTGATCGATCTCCAGATGTGTTGGACGTCCGATATCGCATCATGAAATTCCTGGTCGATGTTTATGTGGTGCAAGAAATTGGTGTCAATGGGGCAAGGTTGAGAAGAATCGTGTCACATTGAATCTATGAGGAAGAGCTATTTAAGTAGGCAGGCGTAAGCGTTCTGACTCTGAGGTTAAGCACCAGTCCCAATCAGGCAGATCGCGAGGAAAGAGAAAGGACGGAACCTGGGGCAAGCGCCCTCCCAGGCGGATGCACACACCCCGACGGACAATTGGCGATGGTCGCGTCCCGGAGAACATCACGGTCATCACGACCGGGAGCGGAGACAGCCTTGCCGACGGCAAAGTACAGCGTGCAGCAAAAGCTGCTTGTCGAATTTTTGCAACCAAACATTGAGAGTCTCTCACTACATCCAGAAAATATGGCTGCAAGAAGGGCAGCGGAACTGGCCTGGCGGACCCGCTTTCCCAAATTCCCTGGAGAAATAACAAAGCCTCACGGAGTACGCACACTGAAGAAATTGCATGAAGTCCTGGGAAATAAGACTGTGTAGATGACTGCTGCAATGTGGAAACTCTTGGTTGAAGGTTGTTGGGGTGACATTGAGCTTTTGTGGACCATATTCTCCTCTCTTGACGCGGTCCATTGGACTAGAGCGTACTCTGATCAGAAAGGACCGTGCTCACCATCGGCGAACGCCTTCGAACTTTTCTCTCTCTTACAATACACTTGAAGTCCTGCTTCGTAAAACAATACGTCTTCCAATCATATACCTTCCCCGTTGTCCCATCCTCATCATCTCGAAATCGAACCTCCTCACAATCTTTGGTACCACCTTGCTCATCTCCAGTATACATGTTCTTGCCAATACACACCCTCGGTCCCGCTCCAAAGGTCAAGAAATTACGCTCCAGTCTAGCTCGTTCCTGAGGATCAGAAGTGAGCCAGCGCTCTGGCCGAAAGATGTGTGCATCGGGTCCAAAAATGGCGGTATCGCGGTGCAGTACCCATGCGTGACGCCGAATTCTGTCCCAGCTAGGAGAAATTGTTCTGCACGATTGAGGCCAGGAGAAGACACGATACGCGTCAGTGGTGCGCCAACGGCAGGGTGCATTCGGAGAGCCTCTTGTATGACTGCCTGCAGATATGGCAGCTTCTGAGCTTCCTTAAAGGTCACTGGCTCACTCAGCTCGCCTCTCGCGCTCGATTTTTCCAGTTCTTGACGCAGCTTGGCTAGTGTGTTGGGATACATAGCGAGATACCTGATCGTCGCCGCAAGCGAAATGGCAGTTGTGTCCGATCCAGCACCAACGTTCTGCTGACATGCCATGTGCGTGTGCCGGCGCAGTGCCTTTCCAGACTGTTTGAGGGGTAGCATCTTATCGATGAGGTCTTGCCGATCATCGGGTGACTTTGTGCGTTCATTGACACGGTCTTCGATGCGCGGGTTGACAAAGTCAACAACGGCGAACACGCTGGGTCTGATCTTGAAGCAGTTGACAACACAGCCAAGCAAGCAGTGCAGTTCAGGCACGAGCCCAACGTGTGCGCCGTGGATGTCTGCGCTATCAATGGTACTAGTGATGCCGAACTTGTCGCCGCCATCTTCCTTCAGGCCGAAGCGTGAGCCTACAGTGATCTCGCCGATGACGCCGAATGCACAGAACTGCACCAGTTCGCGTACGTCGAGCTCTTTTGCATCGGTTGCATATTCTCTCAGGCGCTTGAGAAGGATGCTATTGCAAGTATCGACGAAGGGTTCGTAGGAGAGGAGCTGCGTGTTCGAGTAGAGTGCTGCAAAGGGCCGTCTCATCGTCGTGTGAGCGGCAATATTAGGCTCTAAGAACGTGTTTGTCTCAAAAGGCGAGCCCAATCCGAGATGGTAGTTTGACTTTTCAAGAGGAGTATGGTGTCCAAGGATGACTTTGGCCGCGTCGGCGTCGTTGATGCTGTAGCGATTTGGGCCGAGTCTAACGATGGGTCCTACGTCTGTAAGTGATGGACCACGTCATGGCAGCAACAGGAGGCGAATCATGTTTCTTATGCAACGCAATGTTGTATGATGCGAAATCATAATTCCGAATAGCATAAAGCTCCCAGAGATGGGTAAAGCGTGCAAAAGAAAGGGCCCGAAATGCGTCGAAGTGGTGATAGCAGCGCCTCAATAAAGGGGTTTACCACAACCCAGGTGACAATAGCGAAAAACGCGCCTGCGTACAGTTGACCATGCGACAGCCCAACGTTGGGAACTGGTAAGCGCATATAAAGAGCCATAATGAGAAGTCAGTGATTTGAAAGCCTTCAGCGTAGTACCGTTAAGACGTGAGTTGCCTCCGAACAATGGCACAAACCCATCCTTTAGTACAATTGGGACCTAAGCATTTGACACACAGACTTCGTCTGGACATGTTTCCTGGAGTCCGTAGGTCCTGACCAAGCTTCATTAGCCTCGATTGACCCCATATGCTACCCTACACGCTTTTTCCCCAGAGCATCGTATTGGCATTAGAGCGAGGGAAGTGGAGGATTTGATCTGCAACGGCCCGATACGCGCTTGCTGCATGTGTCATGAAGTCGGCATGCACCGCGATGAAAACCACCGATAGTTCAACCAGCTTCGTCCGAAGTGTGCCTTGGCGATTGAACGAGCTTCAAGAAGCTCACGAATGATTGTTGTAATGTGTCTGGTGGAGTGAGATCGATGTGTCTCCTTAGAGTAGGGATGGGACGTGTGACTGTATGCGAACCGGTACGACGCCACGAGACAACATGATTATCGCAGTTTCTTGCATGGAAGACCCTAGTCAGAACCACCTCGTATGTCTATCTTCTCTTGCAGATACTGTGAGACCTCTGGTACCGGAACGCTGCGAGAATTGCGTAAGATTTGGGGATCGTAAATCTTACGTCAAGAGCTTGACGTATAATGACACGATATGTATCCAAACTTTGCCAAGATATCCACCAGAATTAACAAAGAATCAACGAAAAGGACAAGTATGCGGCAGTAGGCATTATTCGTCTCCAAGTGTATCATCGTAGAACTTGTTGCTGCCATGCACTGTCGAACGTTAGGTCCACATCCGAGATCGACATGCCAACGAAGTATTGAGATCTTACCGTCTGAGAACATCGACCTATGCTAAAAGTCATCCCCTCTCACCCCATACGTCGCCCTGTCCCATATATCAACATTCGCGATGGCCGGATCAACGGCTTCTGGCAATATCGCTATTGGCAACCTATGGAAGGTACCACAAATGCAGTGTCGCTTGAGCAGGCTATCCTGTGAATAACCAACTGACAACGATTCTCCATGCAAAAGCTGAAATTCAAGCTCATCCATCGAAAATCGGGAAGATATCCATGGCTGGGTATTATCTAGGCGACGGTAAGACAGAAATTCTGCTTATACCGAGGCCCAGAGGGTGGCGAGATCTTCCCTTGGTGCCTGTGTTCTTCGTAAGTGAAGGTCCGACGTCTCTTCGACGGTCTGGTCCGATGGCGAAGTATTGACATAATGGCAGCGTACCGCAGCACCGTCTTCATCGTTGACAGCAATGTCATCGTCTGAATCGCCGTCATCGAACTGTACTTCGCCCTCTGAAGCGTCCTCGTACATGCGCAGGATTCCACGGAATACCGCCCAGCCTGTTTGAGTTGGTACTTCCCAAGAGTGGAGTGCTTCGGCGCTTGAAAGTCGCTCAGCGAGGCCGGCAGGTGTAAGCTTCTCGTGGGCGCAAAGCACCTCTATATCATCAGCGTCGACAGTCTGGATGAGTGCTGCAATTGAAACGTCGGCCGTGCTTCGAGGGTCGTGTCCGAATGATAGAAGACACAAGAGGGCGGCCAGAATTCCAAATAAATCCTCGTCCTGACAGCTGTGATTGGCCAAGTGAAATGCAGTGACTACCAGACTATGTAATGGTTGCAGTTGCATCTTTAAACCACACACGAAACAACGGCGGATGTAAAGTCCACTCGGAGTTTCTATCATCCAGGAGTGGGGTAAACCTGCATTCAACATAGCGATGCTGTGACAGACTGCTTGCGTGGAGGTATGACAGAACTTGTGCTTCCAATCAAAAGGCGTGCAAGGCGTGCCATCACTGAGAAGTCGACGCATACAGGGAGAGTCGGCGTCCCACCGACCGCAGATATCCACTTCTTCTCCAGCAAATCTTACGTTGTCCTTCAACGATATATCAACATCGGCATGCTTCATTGAAGAGTGGGATTTGAGGATCGAGATCATCAAACTGTCGATAAGTGTATGCCCAGCCTCGTTCAGATATATCTCACGTGTTCTCGGGTATGGAAGATGTTGCAAGAGTTCTGCCACTACACCACAACACGACTTGTAGCCGTCCAGGTACTCTATTGCCAGATGCAGTGGAAAGATCGCCCCAAATGTATATTTGTTCGCCTGCAGCTTACTACTGATTTCATGAATCTGGTCGATGTTTCGACTCATAATGCTGAAGCCGAGAGCCTCAAGGAGGAGCTCATCTGGACAGCGTTGGGCTGCTTTAGCTATGCTCGGCACAGCTACCGGAAGATTCGCGGTAGGAACGGTGCTAAAGTCGTTGTGCTCAAGAGCATCTCGAAGACGAGTGGACAGAGGCGGCTTATGCTCATGCGCTGGCCATTGGGACCACGTTACTTCATCTCTCGGATCCTGGACGTATGGATCACCAGGAGGCTCGACTTCCGGGAAGTCCTCGTAGATCACTTCTTCTACATGAATGAACCATCGACATAGGTTCAAAGGCTGAGGTTGATGGTCTTCTGATCTTGTGGTCTCGTGCAGAATGTCTGCTGGGGTTGCCGGCAGGCTGCGCGCATGTCGTGACCGGAATTGTTCAAAGTCGAGGAGCTGCGCCGTCCACGCCAGTGGTCCTCTGCCCCAATGCTTTGAGGTCTTGAAGCAAAAGAACCAGTACTGATATAGCCACTCGGACATGACCCTGTGATTTCGTCAACCTTGTGGCCCGCCAGGCCATAGCATACGCACTCTCTTTCCCTGCCATTCAAGGAGTTCAGAAGCCTATCGTGTTGTCCTTGCACAAAAAGATAGGCACGATCATTTTTGACTTTGTTGGCCAAAACTGATGCTGTCGGCGAACGAGCGTGCGGTGAGGCAGCGGTTGAGGGGGTATCAACAGAGATGTCACTGCCTGGAGTTGGAGCAGATACCCCATGAGGAGAGGCATGGTCGAAGCCGCTTATATATGTTCGGCGCATGGATGCGAATGGAAGATTCCATTTCAAGAAGCTGTGACAGCTATCAGTATTGACAATGAGCTTCAGACATGGATCATCGCATACATGCTATTTGAGAAAGACAGTACCGGCCCATTTCCGCCGGTGCGAACTGCAGATGGTGTCTCAAGGGCCATGTTCTGTGTCTGGTCGCGAGCTTTCGATTTCCAGTACCTGCGCATTTTCTTCGACTCGACCGGCACACCGTGAAGGGTCACACTCGTGCTTGACTTGCCTGCACGAGCACGACTTTCGAAGGTTGCCGTGAGAGTCTCTTTCTTCGCACTAGAGAGATTCTTCCTCGACTTCCACTTCTTGAAGTGGTACTTGTATTGGCTCTCTCTATTGATCATGGCTCGTAAGTGATACTTGAGAACGAGAGAATACTCTTCGAACGAATGACTTACACCATATCGAATCGATGTTCGTCTTTCATCGTAGTCACGACATCCGCGAGTTTCAGTCCCTTGTCGAGGTAGAGATGTTCGATGTATGGCTTCAACTCCTCCCAGCGATCCATGGCGGTCGATTCAAGGCTGATGCAAAAAGTTGGGTAGGTGTCAGCAGAACGCGAGAAGTGATGTGGGAGAACGAGACTGGAAAGTGACTGTGAAGCAGGTGTGTCGGCAGAGAGCTCTCTTATAAGGTCGTAAGCGAAGCGTCCCTCCCAAAAGCTTGTCGCACGAGGGAGGCTTGCACAGCCACAACCACAATGAGCAGGGGACGCGCCATTCATCTCCGCCAAGCTGAACAAAAGGGTACTGGCCATTCAGAATCGAAGAGGAGATCGAAACTGGGCATGGACCTGGCTGGCGTTTGCCTGAATTGCCTGCAGGTCCCTCATGCATGCATAAGCGTAGAGTCCTGACCACCATGCCAAGGCTAACAAAAGAGTACTGCCCAATCAGAACTACCACAATTTCGCCGGTATCAGACATTGTACAGAAGTGCGCCTGCACCTTGTACATGACAACGTCTGCGGCGTCCTGATGACGCATCAGACCTGAGATCCGAGATTGCATAGAGCAGCTGTGATAGATGCTGTCCAAAGAGACATGCACAAAACGTCGAAATTCTAGAGAGAAACACGCGTGTGGACGATACCGAAACGAACACATCCATACGTGTAAAAGCTAGAGCCCGTATGTCTAAAAGACCAACCATACCATAGGATTAATAAGCCGCCGGCCACCGTCAACCACGCTGGTCATCCCAGCGCAGGGATCCCTGCGGTACTCCCGCTGCCAAGCTGAACAAAAGGTGACGGCCCAATGTGAGTGCTAGATGTCGTTGCTTCTGCGAAGATATGAATTCGTTTCTATGCAGGTTGGTGGTATTGCGGAGGCTAGTCTCCTTGTCTGACAGTAAATTTTTCGACACCGGTATCGATGGTGCGGCAGTGATTGTGATTCAGCGCCGGGCAAGCTCGAATCGCTGTGAGGAGACCGTGACTGGACAGGCCGTCAGCGTGTGTGCAGCCATGCATGGTTGAAAGTATTTAAATCGTTCACTTCCCTCGCATCTCTCGACTATCTCGTCAATCCACAACCCAGATACCTTAGGCTAGTCAAATATCGAAGACTTCCTCTCGCTTTCTCGTTGTTCTACGACCCGGTCGACGTGCCAACTATTTAGCAAGGATACTCTGCCCGGCATGACCAATAATCACACTTCAGTGTGAGTCTCGTGCCACAAAGCACTTTCTGTCGGGAGACCTATGCTAACTACGTTGGGTGACAGGAGGCATACGGGCCCATGCCTTCGGCTGTCGTCAAGCGGGAAAAGTTCTAGTGCATGCGAGCACCACCTTCGAATTATTGACATGTCGAGCATCGAAGTCAAAAAGGATCTTGATCCAATGGAGCGGTTCCTCGCTGAAGGGCCGACTGAGCAAAGTACACTCTTCATCAGATGGGATACCGGCGAGCTGTCCACCAGCAAAGGATGCACTTGCGAGGCCAACTCAGGTTCCACACGTGCGTGAGGGAAGGCAGGCAGGGTCGATGTTTCGGTTGTTCATCAACTGTGCAAATGCGCTCCATGAAAGAAAGGATTGCTCGCTTAGCAGATGGTTTTGTTTCCAGTTCAAGATCACTCCATGGTAGAACGAATTGCTTGTTTGAGAAGTAGTCGTACTCAACCATTTACAAGGCATGTTCTGTCGAGATCTTCCAACTTCGGCATACCTCAATGACGGTTCTCCGCATAGTATCCATCGATGGTGTGAACCTTGATGCAGTCCTACAGGTC
The DNA here is from genome assembly GCA_010015745.1 of Setomelanomma holmii. Taxonomy (NCBI): domain Eukaryota; kingdom Fungi; phylum Ascomycota; class Dothideomycetes; order Pleosporales; family Phaeosphaeriaceae; genus Setomelanomma; species Setomelanomma holmii. The sequence goes on from ML978227.1 coordinate 67,518, forward strand.
GTTCGTGTGCGACGAGCTAATTTTGGGATTCTAGGCGACGATAATCGTGTCGTAGAAATTGGATAGATCCTGCTATTGCTGCACATGAGCGAAGCATACCCAAAATGACCACTCAGCAGCAAAGAGCCGCTCGATCACAACGACACTCCCGCAGACAACATCCTCTTCATCCATCTTAAGCGCTATCAATGGCGCAACAACGATCCCGACCACGACAGCTTGCCCAAGCTTCCTACCTTTAGATACCGTAACTTGGAGAGGGAGGACATATATTGGAGTTCGCTGCGCATGGCCGTTCGAGTGTCCCATGGCTACCGCGCCAGACGTTAGAACGCGTCAAACATCGTGCAGCTCAACTGAGTCTCATGGCGCAGTTATTGCCGTGTATCTTCCAACCTCTTCCATTGCTATGATCCCAGAGATGACATACACCACATCTCCATCAACCATATATATCCTCGAAAGTGTGCCCGGTGTCCACGAGGTACGCGACGCGTGCTTAGCGATAACGGCGAAATTGGGATTGTCGCGTCGATTTGGCCATCGCGAATCGAAATGCTTTCCGTTACCAAGCGCTCTGAATTTGCTGATGTTCTATTTCTACGGCCATGGCCTCACATCGAGTCATCGCGTCGTCGCATGGTGTTCGTGTCGCGAAGTTTTAAGATCGACCATTCGCTGACGGGGCTGACTAAACACACGAGCAACCGTTACCAGCATAGACCGCCCAGATTCCACGAGAAATGTCCTCTGAAGCTCGGAAATTCCGTTACTCTTGATCTGAACACATAGTGCACGAAGTTATGGTGATCAGTGACGTGCTTTTCAACCGTTACAAAGATTCATCGTTTCGTATGCAGGTATATACAGTTATCATACACTTTCCCCTTACCACAACACCTCACAATTACACATCCTCACCTCCTCATAGTCTTTCCACGTCCTATCGCCCTTCGCTAACTCGGGCAACTCGCGCCTATGCCAACTTGTCGCAAACCTCCTGGCCTCATCCTCGTCGTCAAAATCAATTAGCCACCTATTGTACAAGCGGTTCATCGCAATTTGGTTCATGTGTTTAGCTTCATCGGCGTCGCTGTGGTCATTGGTCCTGAGCAGAGAAGCGATGCCTGGGTCTTCGAAGGCGAATTGCATTTTGGCTTTGGCGGCTGTTTCGAAGTGGCTGTAAGCGCGTGGATTCGTCGTTGAGATGGGCTGCATGTGTGTTTTCAAATTGACGAGGTCACGAAGGCGGTGGATGGATGACGATGCCTCGTTGCGGAGGCTAAGTGCCAGGCCGCGATTGTAGGCGTCGCGTCTGAAGATCTTGAAGAGGTCGGAGCGGCTGGGTTCGTAGCCCTCGATGTGCATTAGAACCTTGTGAATGCGGTTGCCCTTGTCATCGGTGTCAGGCACGATAGGCTTGTATCCGCCCTGTTCTAGCAGAGTGCGAAGAGCGGGGTGGTAGGGCTGCATGAGCGTTCGCATTGTCATGGCGTGCTCCGTGGGCTTGAGGACGTACGATGCGCTTAGGGCGCCTACATCTTCGCCTCCTTCGAGGAAACCTGTTGGTGGGGGAATGGCTGAGAGGATACTAGAAGGCTGATGGAGCGCGGCGAGCTTGTGAATGCGGGTGGCGTTGTTCTGATAGGCATGTGCAGACGCTGGAGATTCGAAAAGGAGGTAGTAAAATGGTAGGCGTTCCAGGCTGAGCGGATCACGACCGGGAATGACTTTGACAAAGTCGCCATCGCGGTTCCATCCTTCGAGATGCTGGCCTTTAGGAGCGAGGCGGCGAAAGTCAACCTCGGTCAATTCGGTGCTACAATGTTCGAGCTGTAGCACCGTGATCTGCTCTCCAGTTCGATCTAAAGACTGCGCTATTTGCTCCTTCATGTTTCTGGGTTTGTCGACAAGTGCCCGACGTATGAGTTTGTCTGACTTTGGCGGATCGAGCTTATGGTATTTCTCTCCCTGTTTGTCATCCCGAGATGCTGGTGCAATGCTCACTTCCGGGAAGAGTTCCTCCAATAGTGATTGTTCGCTGAGCTCCTCCTTCTCCACTGCTGCAGGCTGCAATAGTGTCGAGTCTGCCAGTGAACGCCCGTCTTTTGACTGCGACACAGAGTCGGTTGGCCGAGAGGCATCTTGCGACTCATGCGGTGGCTCTTCTACTTGTGTGTGTGCAGGAAGTTTTAGGTGATCCGGCGATTTCATTGACCGGGAATGCGTGTGAATATGTCGCGCAAGCCTTTGCCCAGTGCTTCTCTCATCTAAGCTCCGCTCACTGGAACCCATGGCAAGCCCGCTGTCGTCAGAAGCAGGATCGCCATATATCCTCGAGTCGGTGGTATCGTGGAAGTATTCGCTGGAATCCGTCTTGTGCTCTTTCGAAAGAGTAAGCCTCTGGAACACCGCCTTGTTGTGTTCCGCAACACGGGCTTGTGAAGATGCTACTTGTTCGATTGCGGATACAACTTCTTTCTTCCCGCTGGATGGACTAGACTGCTTCGCAGATCCAGAGAGGCGGGGCTCCAGCGATCGATTGAGGTTGTGGCGGACAAAGTGGTCTTGGATGCCTTTCAATGCCAGACGCATTCTGTCGTCATTCTCAGACTCCGCTTGTGCGGCCATGACGCGAAGGCGATCACGAAGCAGAGACTTTAGAGGTGCTACTACTGGAGACCTCATGCCTTCAATGGTGCTAGTGAAGTCGACGAGCGCAATAGCCATGCGACGATAATTGACGTTGATCAACTCGATCACCGACAAACGTTCGCGTATTAAACCGCTGACACTGGCACCTCGGTACGCTTTCACTCTGCTCAGGGTGTAAAAGTCGTTGTTTTCTAGTGCGTCCCTTGCGACAATGGCTAGTCGTGTCCGAATCAACGATATGATAGACGCGCCCACCCGAGGCATATCCCGCTCGAGCTCTGTTGCAATGCTAATGAGCTTTGTAGTAGACATGCGATAATCGCGTCTGGCAAGCCTCAGCACTCGCTCGGCTTCAGAAATGCTATGAATAATGTGGCGCGGCGTAGACACCGCAGGAATTTCAAGCACTGAACGTTTGCTGGATCGTACAGCAGTCCGGGTGATTTTCACTCTGTGTGAGCGCTTTCCAGTCGAGATTACGACATCAGCGCCAGGTTGCGCAGCAGCCGCCCCTTTGCCATTTTGCCCAGCCAGCGTCTCCTGCAATTTTTTGACTTGTTCGAATAGGCTGTGTAGTTGCTGTGCAATAGCTTCTCGGTCGGTCTTGTCTACCTCTGGAGCAGATTCTTGAGAGACGTTGGCATTCCGAACCTCCCCTTGTGGATCATCTCCACGCGTGTCGTTGGTCGGTAGCTTGACGCGTTGGATACTTGGATATTTCAGTGGTGATGGCGACCCCATATGTGTTCTATGCTTTGTGATTCGGTGTGGCTGGACTTGCTCCACGTGAGATTTTCTGGGACGTGACCTCTGCTCAAGAAGATCTACAGCTGCAGTGCCTTTTGTCACTAGAGCGATCTTCTCCACTGCCGATGTCTCAATTCGCTCCCCTCCTGCATGTCTATCAGTTTTCTTCGCAGAGGACTGAACAGCTGCTTGCGTATTCGGTTTGGGAGGTTCGACGGGCGATGTTGTTGCTTGCGACTCTCGAGAAGAGGTGTCAGACCCGAGACTGTATACACTGTCTATTGCCGCTTTCCACCACGTCTTCTGCTCCTGCCTGTTGGCAGACTCATTGCGGCGCACCCCGGATGGGCTCTGTGAGTGGTCATCGCTGCGGTTTGGGACCCTGATGTGGGGACTGGAGGAGGCACGGCGGACGGGATGGGCGCGCCATGGGGGATAACATGGCCGCAAATGTCGTGGCAGAAGCGGCGGTGGCATCAATTGCTGGCTGGCGTCACATTGCAAGCTTTTGGCCGTCTGCTCAACGCGATGCTCTCGAGAGCTCCACGAACTTTTGCGCTGGTGTACCGAATCAGGACTAGCCTCAGCTCGCTTAGTCATGGTGACCTTTCCATCATCGTTACCTGTGGGCAGAGAGTAGTCACAGTTGTTGATCTGCAGATACTTGATCCGAAAAATGAGTCCTGGAACAGCATTTGCGCTTCGACCACTGGAGCGTAACCCGCTCACCGCTGCGGGCAATGCCCTCGAAGGGGCTTTCCGTGTCTACCTCTCTCAGCGGGAGCAGAAAAATCTAGGCCTCGCCAATGGCGACTTGGTCCGACTAAAGACATCAACTGGATTCAAAGGATATGCCGTTGCATGGCTGGCCTCTCAAACGAACACTGCTACCAAGCCTATTGCAAAAGTCACAGATCTGTTACGCGAGCAATACGACCTCTCGCTCAATGACCAGGTGTTTGTCGATAAAGCCACAGACTCCTGGAAGCCTCTCAAGTCGGTTGAAATAGGCGTTGCAGAGAGTGTGGAAGTACAATTCACGTCAAATGAAGAACTTATATACTGGATTCGACACGCCTTAGGTAGGGTAAGCCTGTGACTACACCCAGACTATTTCCGAACGCTGACAGCAACAGTGGATCTTGACATTGTTCTCCCTGGTTGCACTTTTCCGGTCCAGCCAAAAGGACCCAGAAGTCAGCAAAAAGGCTCTAAGTTGCGCATGCACGTGAACAGTATCGAGCCGCATCCAGACGAAAGTCGTGCTGTATATTTCGATCCCGTCAAAACTCAAGTGACGACCACCGGCAATACGTCACGAGGTAGACGTCCACTGTCGCCCTCAAATGTTCTGCAGCTTAAAAGAGACGGTATTGGGGGCCTGTCGGGTCAGATAGCCACCATTGATAGGACCCTTTCATTCCTTACCAATGCTTCGCTTAACATGTCGGACCAGTATCTGCTCGGGCCTACCGCTCTCCTCTTCCACGGACCAGAAGGTACTGGGAAGAGCTTGCTTTTGGAGCGCCTTGCAGAATGTAGCTGGCAAGAAGTGTTCCGTGTCAACCTTGAAACCCACCCTAAAGGACAAATAAAGGCATTTTCCGAGGTCTTTGAGGATGCTCGCGAGAAGCAGCCAAGCTTGATATTGATGGACAACCTAGATAAATTCCTTGAGAAGGCCGATGCACTTGTCAATCGTTTGAAAATAGAGCTGGCAAGATTGGAAGGTACTCAGGTCGTGGTTGCAGCAACGGCGCGCAGCGTTTACGACATCGATACTAGCCTCCGCACAACCTCAGCTTTCAAGACTGAGCTTGAGCTTTTCCCTCCCAACGTCAGACAGAGAGAAGAGATCTTGCGACAAATACTCGGACCTGGCCGAAAGCTTGCCACAGTCGACTTTCCGGGGCTAGCAGCGCGCACACATGGCTTCGTTGGGCGCGATATTCACAAGCTTTGCGGGCTTGCACGGAATCGGCGCGTTCAAGGAGCTTACGAGTCCCTGGACGACGACCAGAAGACAACACTGGGCGAGATTCTTGAGAAAACGGATTTTGTTACTCAGGAGGATTTTGATGCTGTTATCGACCAGGTGCAGCCCACGGTACTCAAGGAGAGTATCTTGGAAGTGCCCAAGGTCAGATGGACAGACATTGCTGGCTTGGACCACGTCCGCGCTCTACTTGAAGCTATCACTATCCGGCCATTCATGGTAAGCTGTTGCTGATGCATCGTACACGAACTGTACTTACATATTTTAGTACCCTGATCTCGATGTCAAGTTCGGTGGACCCCAGTCGCGCAAGGGCGTGCTACTATATGGGCCCCCGGGCTGCGCAAAGACCTTGATCGCCCAAGCCGTTGCAACCGAGAGCAATCAAAATTTCCTTGCTGTGAAAGGTTCCGAACTCATCAAGATGTACGTAGGCGAGTCTGAGCGAGCCATTCGGGATGTGTTTCGTCGAGCGCGTGCAGCGAAACCTTGCATTATCTTCTTTGACGAGATTGATTCGATCGGCAAGTCACGCGAGAGAACGCAGGACAGTGGACTCAATGTCGTCACCACACTGCTCAACGAGATGGATGGTATTGAAGCTCTAAAAGACGTGTTCATCATCGGAGCAACCAACCGACCTGACATCCTCGACTCCGCCCTCATTCGCACTGGAAGATTCGATGCGCATATCCACATCGGTCTGCCCACCGAGGAGGCAAGGAAGCAGATACTCGAGATCCACACCAGGAAGAGGCCGCTAGCCTCAGATATTGACCTGGGTATGGTCGCAGCAAGGACCGAGGGCAGCAGCGGTGCCGACATAAGCGGACTATGTGCAGTGGCAGTTGAGTTGGCAATCTCGGATTACGAGAAAGCTCCAAACAGCGAACCACTTATCCGAATGTGCCACTTCGAACAAGCTCTGGACCAGCATGTTCCGCATACAGTCAAAGAAGAGGCTGAACGGTACAGGAACTGGCGACCAGGCAAGTCGTTGTCAGATGGCTAAACAGCGGTCCCCAGACGCGCCGGCAATGCCCCGAGTTCTGCCGGCATGCTACGCATTATCATCTGCTCTTATATCTTCGTCATGCTTCGCGGCATTTTAAATGCATTTGTAGAGGCATGGCGCATCAGGAGCCATTGTTGGCCTTGATACTACACATTTAGCCGCCTACTGAACACTGCAAGAAGGCTGGCTCCGTTGTTCTGTATTGTGGATCTTCCACGGCGCATTTGTCTGCTTGTACACGACGAGAGAATAATAGCAATCTTGGATATTACCGAAGGATTGCGAATGAATGGTGCCTTGCGTTAGAGTCTCATTTCCCGTCGATCATGTCAGACCACCAACATGATTGCGCCTTCAGCGTCGACGATGCACGCGCTGTGCTCGAGTGTGTTGTGCAACGTTTGTTCCAGCTTACTGTGACGAACGTGGCGGGCTGTGGATCTTATGAACATTTTCTAGCTCGTGTGCCGCACGAAGGTTGATTCATTTCAGCAGAGCCAGTGTTTGTCCATGGTGAGGGTCGCTTGGCGGCGGATAGCGAAATTGCGCCGCCATCCTGAAACCTGCGCCCGTGCTCCCTCCACCATGTCTGCTGCAGGAACAGCCGCTTGTTCCCGCACGCCGTTACCATGACACAAGACTTCCCAGAGAATGCCCGCTGATTGTCATGGATCCCGCTGTCTTAAGCTGTTTGTCCCACCAATCGCAACCCTGCTTCCCGCGCTTCGGTGATCAGCCCTACCCTTGTACCGCAGTGGGTTGCTGCCCTTGTGCAATCTTTCTCCAACGCCTAGCAGCTGCACCGTAGACGGGTCGTTTTACCGCTGGCAAGAGGGCCTGGAAGAATGTGGAGGTGTCAGGTTGTTTCCCGCGCGCACTGATGATGACACCGGCTCGAATCTCGCTCGCTGTTGTGCTCTTTCTGCTCCCTCAACTTTCGTAACCACGCGTCGCTGGTCGTATACCTGTTTGCTCTGTCGAGCTGTCCATTCCTTTGATTAAAAGCCCTATCTTACTCTTCTTGTCACTCCTTACTTATCCATTCCCTACCTGATACCCACTAGCGATCTGAAACCGCCATGCCAGGATTACTCTCTCGGTCGAAGTCTATGCGACTGTTGAAGGGCAACCGAAAGGACACTCAGCAGGAGCAGGCACAGAACTCAATGCCGCGTTCGGACGGCGCTCAAACAGACAATGACAGATACCAGTCGCCCACACCAATCTCGAGAGCAGAAGGGGAAATAGAGCCACTAGAAGTGGCAGTCCGGCCGAGTACGTCTGGTGGACCCGGAGATCGCAGGACGTTGTTCCACATGAAAACAAATCCGGCCGCGTCGATTCATTCTCAGAACGATCTCACGTTCTTCCTGCCTTCGGAATCGACAACTGTACTCTATACTGAGGAGCCTAGAGATTCCCGGGAGGGCATCATTGGCATCGCGTTGGGTAGTCCCACTGCTGGTTCACACTGGACATCGACACCTCAGGCCTCGACTGTTGATGTTACCTCTCTAGACCTTACCCAACTAACGTCAGCGTCCATGCAGTACAATAGTTTCCCATCGCCTCCACCTGGTCGGCAGGAAGCACCAAGGTCCAAACTTGGTCGATGGAAGTCACTTTTCAGGAAAGCTCCTCCAGTGCCGCCGCAACAGGAGAAGCCATCCTTTTACCAGCTGACACAGACTGTTATGGGACCGCGAGCAGTCCGCGCGGACAGCCACCATGATAGCGAGTCAATCGAGTCACAAGTCAAGATCAACCATGAACAACATACTGGACGAACCCCATCACCACCTACCTTCAAGGCAAACATCCGAGCTTCTCGTACATTTAGCTCACCTCGCTCACCACCAGAGGTGGTGCGGAACAGAGCAAGAGCTTTCACCGCAGGAGCACTTCCCTCGAATCCTCGCGAGTCTGTTCAGCGTTCCGCGACCACACCTTTCCCCTCTAGCAATGTCATACAAGATTTCCCGGCATTACCAAAGTTGAACTCATCCATGAGCAACCAGCATACCCCGACATTGGCCTCCAATACGCCCCTTCTCGATGTCAGCATACCTGATATCACACTGGAAAGGTATAGTGTCATGTTCAATGGCCTTCTCCAGTCGAACTCAAACCGCACATCTAATCTTCTTGTACGGAGGCAAGGCAACGCTGAAAAGCTGAAGCCGCTGAACGAGCTATCGGTCAAGGTAAGCACAGTACTCACATGAAATGGATATGTTTAACAGACGTTAGGAGAACGAGCAAGAGAGTCCGATGGATTACAAACTTCAACGGAGGGCAACTTCGCCACGTATACCTTCACCGTCACCACGTTTATCACTCTTTCCAAACACGGGCAACAGCCGAGCAGCATCGCCGCGTTCAGCATCAGTACCCCGAGCGGTAAAGACTCTCCACCGATTCAAGACAGCACCAGAGAAGTCACCACTACGCCATACCTTCTCCCGCGTGGAAGAGCGTGCCGAAGAAGACAACAAGAAGGGCCAAGCACTTTTCATTCAAAAGCCCAAAGCATCACCAATCCTCAAACCGCAATTTTCACCAATCTCAAAACTCCAACACCTAGCCATCACACCAAACTCGATCGAAAGCTTCGAATCCGATAACGACTCCATCACCATCGTCGTGGGCCGCACCGCCTCAGGCCAACCCCAGAAACTGCACCTCGACGAGCGAGAACCAGAATGGGAAATCTGCTCCAAACCCAAACCCGTCCAACGATCAAACACCACGCCCATACCAGACCTCGTACGCACAGATTCCCAGCGCCAGCCTAAAGTCACAAAGTTCAGCGCCCTGAGTTCAAATCCCGCCTCCGCACCCCTCGAAACCCCCTCTCCACTCCAGCGCATCCAACAACTCCAAACACCGCCTCTATCAGCAAACGAGAAGCGCTCAGCAAGCGAGGAAGGCAAAGCGAAGGCCATGGTTGGCGTGGCGAGAAGTATATCAGTCAGCAGGGCAAATAGCCCGCGCACACTTGTGCGCACAGGGACAGAGATTAGGAGTCCGCATGGTGATCGGTTGGTGGAGAGGCATGGACAGGCGTTGACGCCGACGATGGTGGAGGTGCGGAATCGGAGGAGTCAGAGGGTGCAGTTGGTTGATGCTTAGGATCCGTCCCGACACTCTCTTCTCCAGGGCAATTTTCCCTTCATTCCTCTTCATTTCTCATGACGACAAAGCTTCACATACACATTTCTCCTATATTCGGCACAAGCGCATTCTTTCTCCATCTTCTAGCTCGGGGCATCTTTCGCGCGAGATCGGGCTCGCATTAGGATTTGGTTTCAGGCGTTTGTTGGTAGTGATACAGGGCGCGTCGCATGCGTGCGCGGTGGTTTATGCCGCGTCTTCTTCTTTTTGGGAGCGAGCGAGGGTGTTTCGGATTCACATTTTGGGGGTTTCTTGGAATATCAGGCAGAGATTGGGTGATATGAGAGGCAAGAGGCACTGTAGAGCGGTGTGTTGCAAGTATGGAACTTTTGAATAGAACGATGAGTGTGATACCAGGTCTGTGGGATTTAGAGCTGAGATGGAGCTGGGGTATGCTGGCTACTCAATAAGATCAACATCGAAAGTTCAACTCGCACTCAGATGCGGTGGTGACAAATTTGAGTCGTGCTTTTGTGAAATGCTTACAAGTACTATATTACCACTTTAGGTTAAAACAACTAGTATCAGGTCTGCAATACGTAGAGCTAAATGGTAACTGGAACATGTCGAGTATTGGATGAGATCAGATTCGGGTCTTTGACTTGGAAGACTGGTGGTGACGAAGACGGTAGATTGCGCTTGCCTCGAGAGTGCTTGTGAGATGCACGCGAGCACTTGCCCACTGAAGCCTTCCGACAAAACCTCATATCTGAGCCTGCGCCAACCACATCCTGATTTCGTCCCTCCAGGTCTCTTCCCGAAATCTTCATATAGCAGACCTGCAAACATCAATCAAGTACGCAACAAGCATGGTCAGCGCCTCTGTCGAGGGCCAGAGAGCAATTGAACGGTTCCTCCCGCATCGGGTTCAACGCTGCCACAGCCCGAGCTGGCTTGCCAACCCGGCTCAACTCCCCATAGCACTTATGTGGCGAAGCCGTCCGGTGAACAGAAAGGTCTAGGATACAACTTGCCCGCAGGTACCGGCGGTCTTCCGTCCAGCGATCACTCGTGGTCTCGAGGACGGTGGCTGAGACAACCCCGCTATGCTATCGCCGTCCCCACCTCCCGTTGCAATAGCCTGAGGGCGTGCCTGACCCGGGTTATGAGTCGCGCCCAGATAGCGACAAGCTTCACTTCTGCGCGATAAGCTTGTCGAGCGCAGCACCAAGATTTTGATCGAGCCTGGATGGCATGCTTGCATTCGAAGGCGTCCAGGCGCAGCTTCGGCTTGAGCCTTCAAAATCCCGCCAGCAGCAAATGATCTCACTCAGCCAACGGAGGCATAATAACGCTTCTGCGTCAATCAGCCATCGCCCTGTTAGTCTCTGCAAAGACGACACGGGATTCGATAAGAACAGCATGGCCAGGCTCCTCCCGCTCGCAAAAAGACGCGTGCGGATTAGACGGCTGCCTTCGTGCAGCACACAGCCCATCTAGCTTCCCGCCACGGTTCTCTACCATTGGAGGACGTGCGGATGTCGACAGTCTGAACGATGCACTTCGATCAAGCAATACTGAGCGAGACTGCAGCCTACTGCTGGGTACTCGAAGGCTAAATCCAAATGCTTTGCGCAGCCGCAAGCTGTTCGGTAGAAAGCACGAATGAGGCTGAGCTCCATGTGCTTGGAGCTCGACAGCCCGCCCAGTGACCTTCCTCTTTCTCTCTACTCACTGATTTTGTTTCCGACTTCCTTTCTCGCGTTCCTGAGCCTGACATCGATCATCGCTGTTCCACGTCCAACCGTGGCATCTTGTCTCCCTCGGTATTGGTCGAGCAGGCTCCCAGGTAGCCTGGCGGGTGACCAATTCTGAACACGGCAATTCAGTGACCTTGCTCCTATCTCAGATTTGGCCGTGGGCTTCGGGTAGTCAGTCCCGGACATTCGTCGTGTTGGTCGAATAGCTTGGTCACCCAGGTCTGTCTCTGCCGGCTGCAAGGACTACTACTCTCAGGCTATCAAACTACAAAGCCGTTGGTTGTAGCAAAGGATATTGCCAGCGTGCAACATGTCAGGTCTTGAGGTACGTCGAATCCAAATGTCTTGGAACAGCTGCTGGCACATATATTGTGGCGCAACTTGCGCCGCCATGTAGATGGCAAACCAGAACGAGGACGAGCTAAATGGTTGGAAGGGATGTACGATTAGAGGTAATACTGACATGTCTGCACAGGTCGTAGCAGCCGTGTCAGCGGTCATATCCGCCTTCCACGGAGGAACTGAGCTGCTTAAGCACATCAAGGCAAAGCGCCGCAAGTCCAAACAGGCGCAGCGAGAATTCGAGGAAAGGCAACTACAAGACTCGTTGGTATCTGGGGAACAGCAAATAGGCTTCCGTTATGCGCAGGACATGAGGCAGTTTGGCGATCTGATGCGTGTTGGGGATGGTAAGTTCAGCCAACTCCGAAGTCCGTGTCAGAGAACTGATGTCCGATGCCAGTCATCGCGCGCGATCAACTTCAGCACATAACGATTATGATGCAGGGCGAAGTTATCAAAAGCCTGCAAATGGCTGCACAGTTCGAGCACGCCGTCTTGAATCTGACCTTACTATACGAAGCATCCATCACGAACCGAAAAGCTACGTTCGTGACGCTTGATGAGTTGAAGCAGCGACTTCTCCCAAGATTGCCAATAGAACGACAAATTCAATTGAGCTCGGAGTCCTCGTCGCATGGCCCTTCGCGCGCCTCTATGCAAACGATTGGATCGACTTCCTTCGACCCTACGAGCTACGTACCGGACAATTACATTCCCGCAGCCGTCACACTTACGTCGCAGAACGATATGAGAGACACAAAGCATGGCCTCACCAGCTACTTCAAAGGTCTGAAGCGCAACAGCAGTTCCGCAGGCCGACCGTCCTCAGCGAGGGAATCGACTGCGTCCGCCGATATCAACTTTAGCCAGGCTTTCCAGCATCTCATGGACGCAAGAGGAACGCAAGACAAGGCAGTCATAATGCAGGAAATAGACGAGATTATGGACGCTTATCAAGGGCTTCACATAAGTCAACCGTCAAACGAGGCATGGGCTAAGACCCAGTACGGCAATGGCTACGGTGACAGACGAGATACACTCACAATGCTAAGCAGAGGAGACCCGTACTCTTCAAACTCGCTGACCCCGAATCCGATGCTCAACAACCTGCCATCAACGCCAGAGGAGCATGGCGCCCAGAATTATGCACAGCAGCCAACATTCAATAGGGGCAGCTTCAGTCGGCCTCTGGACAGCCCCACCCTAGGCTATCCCCAACAGTATTCCGCAAAGAGCCCGGTCCCTCAGATGCAGACTCAAGGCCACAGATGGTCTACTACCTCGTCAGCATCCGGCTCAACATACTCAGAGTCTCCGTCGCTAAATCGAAATAGCTCGACCTCGTCTCAAGATTCACATAGTCAAAGTCAGCCACTGCCACTAAACCACTCTCCACGAGCTGTATTCCCCCATCCGCCTACTACAAGACCTCCGCCAGATGCACGCCCGCAATATCATGAAAGCTTCCAGACGTTCCAAGCAGCTTCTTCCGCATCCCAAGCAGGTCCTGCGAGCGCGTATCCACAACCCATTGCACCACTCTCGTTTCAGGTCCCAAGAAGTCAACCAAACGCCCAACCACAAGCGCCTCATCAGCCACAGTCTCCTGCCAGCGTAACTACTTTCCAGCATGAGGATGCAAACTCTTTGATGTTCTCACCTTATGCACAGCAGCATCCGTCACAAGCCATTGCACCATTCGCACATCCTGACCAGCAACCGCGGGATACGAGACATGCAGCGATGCAGCCAGATCGATCGAAATACCACCTGATCCCGCCCGCAGGACGCGATGCCCCAAGCCCGCGTAGTCCCACGAGCGAGCGTAGCATATCACAGTCCATTGTAGCAGCAACCAATCTAGGCACTGCGCCTGCAGCGGCAGGTCTCCGTCACCACAGTATCGCACCCTCAATAGCATCGACCGACAGCAGCACGTCAGGCACCCTCGGGGTCCTGCCCGGTGCACGAATAGGCAAAGCAATTCGCACAGACACCATAAGCAGCGGTCCCGCCGGCGCAGAGAGAATGATGAACGGCCGACCCTGCAAAGCGAACAATTACTGGGGCTTCTGCAAAGGCGCCTGGACAATTCGCGAAGACGTCAAGAAAGGTCTTACCCTCCGCACCCAGCCGTTAGGCATGTACAACACCAAGGAACTCTGGGAATGCACCTCATGCACCTTCAAAGGCTCGACATTCCCCGCGCCCCATCCGACCAAGAAGAACAAAGAGATCACGGTCGTCGATCCGCGAATCGCGACGTCTGCATCTGGCATACGCTATAAATGGATCTTCCTGGCCAAATCGCACGTCAACAAGAAGGCGGGCGATAGCCACACGGACGAAAGCAACTACGGCTGCGTCCTGTGTAGTCTGGAGGACAAGGTTAGTAGTGTGTACGGCGGCGTGGAGACGCTGATGAATCATATCGCGCTGTGTCATGTTGCGGATATGAGCGAGAACACGAGGCGGAAAGCAAGGTGTATTATTGGGAGAGTTGCGGGTAAGGATGAGACGGAGTGGGATATTAATATTCCCGTGTTTGCGCAGGTGGGGGAGTTGGCTTGACGGGGTGGGAGGGCGGAATGACGGGAAAGGGTGGAACGAGATGAGGGGAGGATGAGGAGGAGACGATGTGGGGTCGCTGAAGGTTAGATGGGCATGTTGTACGGTGTTCATGAGAGGCGTTGTTTTGAGCTTGCTGATGAATGAGATACCCGATAGCTGCGCTTTTGAAACACAATATACATGGTCATAATATCGATCGAGTTTCGTGAGGATCTGCGGTGGATCGTGAATGATCTAATTTTCATGTCATGTAAGGGCTATCTATATTCATTGGCCATTGAGCCGGGTATCATATCTCCAATCCGTCTTTCATGCATCGCTGTCTATCAAACACTCACGTCGCCGTTGCCGTGATAAACGCCGGACTCCAATACTCATTCTCGCCCGCCTGCGTATCCACCCACACCAAACTATCCGCCATCAGATCTTCCACAACGGCATGTGCTCGTGGTCGCTCCCAATTCAGATTCAACTGCAACATGCTCACCGTCACATACCCCAGGACCTGAATCGCCTCGAGCACCGTGCTCTGGTCCGTATTCAACTCCTTGGGCACACTCCTAATCAAACTCCTGTGTCCGATTTTCATGATACTAAAGCAGGAACCCAAGGGCGAGAGGGACTCGACGGCGCGCTTGATGTCGTCGTCCGATACGTCCATGCCACCGCCTATCCCGCGCCCCTTGGATATGCGCGCTTTCAGGTCGCTGACGGAAATCAGGCCGCCGTTTTCGGCGCGTGTGGAGCGGCATTCTTCGACCACCAGGACGCCCAGATTGAAGTAGAAATCATTCACACTCCCACCTAATAACTGTGCCCAAATACTCTCCCCGCCCTTGCCGTCTGCAGCCCTGCCGTCGCGGTGGTAACTTGATGCCAGAAAATCGATGTTGAGCGCGGAGCACATGCGTGCGAATTCAGCGCGGAAGGCGGGGTTTGCGCGTATGTCTTTGGAGTGTGTGAGGGCGAAGTTGTGCAAGAGGGACTGGAAGACGGAGAGTTGGGTTTCGAGGGATTGCGCGTTGCGGGTGCGCAGGGCGGCGCCGTGGGTGGTGTAGTGGTGCGATTGGAGGCCGCGGGAGGAGAGGGAGGAGAGGCCGGGGGTGCGGCGGCGGTCCATGGTGGGCGCGGTGGAGGGATGAGGGAGGGAGGTTGTGTGGTCGTTGGGGTGAAGTGAGGTTTAGAGAGGGTCGTGGTAGAAGGGCGAGGTGCGGAAGCGAGTTGGGTGTTGTGATTGTGAAGTGGGGAATGACTTCAGTCTTGGAGCCTCATAAATTCATAAGCAGTCACAGCACTGCCCTGTCGCGACCTGTCTTGCTGTCTGTACAGCTTCGTCTCAGTCGGCAGCTGCATGAGACGCTTGCACAATAATGGCACCTACCAATCCGACCTCGAAGCTCAGACAGGCACAGTCGCGAGACAGTGGGGTAGCGAACGGCGGTACAACGTTGCACTATCGTGTGCAGATCCGGTCTAGAAGAAACGATGTTCGCAATAATAACTCTGAAACACTTGCAAACCCGGATTGCATGCACCTCAGAAGCCAGTTGAAGATGAGGTACAAGCAGATCAGCGCACATACCCTGTTGAGCAGCCGGAGCATTACTCAATGACGTATAGCTGCCTTTCGGTCTCAAGTCGGTCGTTCTTCCCGGCTGCCCTCCGCCCACACAACAGTCTTCGCGGTTCGCATGGCCTATGTACTACTGTATTGGCATAATTAGACCGCATCTTGCCCGCCATGATCCGGCGTCGTGCTCTTCTTCGTTCGCGCTCGCTGTCTCTTCACTGTACAATATTTTCGCAAACACGAAGCAGGGATTTCACCGACCCCAGTCGAACTGCGGTTGGCTCCGAACTAGGCATCTAATCGCACGTGTTTGCGCACCGTTTCTGGCCTTCCATGATACCTATTACTTTACTTCTCGACTCGAGCTTAACAAGACACATTCCTTCCAAGATTCTGCGGCACACGTGGTTTGAGGAGTTGTTCTATGGCTCCACCATGTCGCCCACGACTATTAATAATTGCATACTTCTGTTGAATCTCCCTCCCAAGGCGCTTGCTGGTATCGATCTACTGTCGTTCACGACTTCACCGCGCTTCCATGGCATCAAGAATGTTCCGCCGGGATTACACTTTGTCTTTGCAGCGAGCGATACTACGCTGTCGGTGAGACACGGCGCGTGGCTGTATGTTAGTCCGGGTTTGGGCTCGCCCCAGGTCTTTGTCAAGAAGTGGGACGAGCAGATTGAGGATCTGGTGGCGGAAACAGCACAAGCAGAAGTGCTGAGATGGAAGGCCAATCTCGGCAGCATATGGAAAGACGGCTTGACGCCGTACCGACAGACCGTGCAAGAAGGCGACTCGGGCGCAGAAGAGAACTGGTCAGAAGAGTCGACAGACTGGGACAAACTTACATCACGAATCACACCGACATTACTCTCACGGATATGTGGGCTGAATCCGGATCACTGGAGTCTGACATCTGCATCATCTGCCACCCAGGATCTAGAGCAAATACCTGGCCTGGAGCTAAGCAACAGCACACTCCACCCAGAGAAAGAGCTCAAGTTCCTACCCATCGACTTGAAAAAGACATGGCGGGAAGGCGCAACTGGACGCGAACGAACAGAAGCTGCGCAAGACCGATCGTGGTTCCTCGGAGACCTTGTGGATCATCACTGCCAGGCAACGGACAAGCGAGGCCGAGAGTTTGAGATACTGGGCGAGCTGCAGTTTGCTTTCTTGATGGTGCTGACGCTGAACAACAATTCGTGTCTCGAGCAGTGGAAGCGTCTGCTACAACTACTCTTCACGTGCCAACAAGCCATCAAGGAACGCTCGAGCTTCTTCCTCGAGCTGCTGAAGATTCTGCGCATGCAGCTTGCCCATTGCGCAGACATGGAAACAGGCCTATTTGACCTGAACGAAGTTGGCGGAGGGTTTTTACGGCCATTGTTCACTCGCTTTCGAAAGAACCTGGAAGAACTCGATGGGAAATGGAAGTCTGATCTCGTCGACGAATTGGAAGATCTACAAGACTTTCTTCACAAGACGTTCGGGTGGGAGCTCGACGGCACATATCTCAAGCGCGGCTTACTCGAACTCGAGGACGGCGAGCGCGTGGAGATGGATGTCAATGGTGCTGATGCGGACGATGAGTTGGGAGATTATGCACCCATGGTGGTGGAGTTGACGACAGAGCAACTCAAGCTAATGAGTGGGAGCGATGTCGGGCATCAGAGGGCGGGAGGGGCGGAAGAAGAATCTGAAGAAGAGGCTGATCTGGACGACATGGATACGCGATACTGAATCGATAGTCTGTGCATGCCAGACCGGTGAGTCGATTGGGACAACCGACGCTCGTGTTGCGCTGACCGGTTCTCGCATTCTCTCAAACATACTCTTCAAACGACAGCACTGCACCGTATCATTGTGTGCGGCCAAAAGCATTCCGTCAAGGCTGCTTAGAGTAGATCTAGCTTTCTAAAAGCCATCTCCTCACTTTGATTACTGTTGAAGAGTATAGGTACTTTTGTGTTACATGCACGTGAACCTCGCAAGCCGACCCCGGCATTGTGGCGCACGCTCCAGCGTCTCAAAATAGCGAGGCGGAAGCGAAGCGCCTGCAGGAACCACCAATCTTTCGGGCACTATCGTTGCACAACGCGGATCGTCCCACGAGCACAGCCTTGTCTATCCGCTCTTCGCGGAGCTTGTGTGCAAGACATGAACTGCACGAGAACATTTGCAATGGCATGAAGCGTTTAGGACAATGTGAGAAGATTGATGTGTGTTGAGAGATTGCGTGGTAGAGGAGTCTGGCCTTTTGAACTTGTCGGCCCCCAAAGCGTCAGTGCAGACATGCGACGCTTTCCCAAACAAGGAGATTGCAGGCGCTAACCTTCGCTTTCCCATGCTCGCTGCACGCCCTTCATTCGCCACTTTGTATGCTCTCGTTCTCCACGTCCGCACCTTTATACCTCGTATCATGCTTGGAGCGCTTCAGCCTCAGCTCCAGGGTACATGAGATGGCACGATGTCGGCCACGCTGTATCTGATTGGTCACGGACATTCAGCTGAGCATGCAGATGCGGGAAGCGGCCAATGATCAGCGCGGGCTGTGCTGCTTTGATGCGAGGCTGAAGCTTTGGAGCCCCCTTTGGCGTGAAGGGCGGTGCGCCTGAGAATTTCTGATAAAATGCGACTTGGGACGCTGTTCATTGTACCTGGACGTGTTCGATCTTGGAGTTCCTGAAGCCGCATTTGTTCTTGCTGCTCCCGCTTTATTTGTGAGGATACTTGACGTTGTGAAACTCAGTCGATCGCCAATAACTACAATAATCGCATTTCTCGAGAAGTATTATCGACAATACCGGCAAGATGGAGAAACAAGGTGGTGAGTAGTTCCTTCTCTATTCTTTGCGCATCGTCGCGACGCGCTCTATCGGTTCTCCTCGAAAGCAAGACCAACAGCAAGAATCGGCGGCAACACCTCTCGCAAATGCGCCATATCTTCGAGCGCTTCACTTCGTACCTCAAAACTGCTAAGTAACATCTCTACAGTCCCCATGCAACAATATCCCCAATCGCCAGACATGACCGGCCAACCCCCCGTCTACCACCAAGACCCCAACGCCGCCCAAGCGCAATACCAACACCCCCAGCAAACCGGCCAGCAGCAACCCATGTACGCCCAACACCCGCCGCAGCAATACGCCGCCTCGCCACCGCCCCAGATGCATCCTCAGGCCAGCTACATGTCGCCCCAGCCCACGGGCCAAGTCTCGCCTGGCCCGCAGCACGGCATGCCGCCTGGTATGCCAGGACAGCCAGGTATGCCGCCGCAGCAGCAGAGCGGAAACGTGTACCAGAATGCGACGCCGATAGCGAGTTTGGGACGTGGACCGGCGCCGGCGGATTGTCCTGCGTGCGGGCAGCGGGCGATGACGAGTGTTGCGTTTGAGACGGGAAATACTACGCAGTGAGTTTTGACTTAACTATTTCTACCTGTCATCAAGAGAGGCAGCGATGAGGGTGTCGTATGAATACGAGGCTAATGGTGTGATAGTGCCTGGGCTGCTGGTCTCTGCTGCCTTTTCTGCCTCGGATGTATCCCGTACGTCATGAATTCGCTCAAGGATGTGCAGCACAAGTGTGGACGGTGCGGCGTGTTGCTTGCTACGTGGCATCGTAGCGGTACGACGGAGGTGCATATTCATTCTTAGGCGGATCGGACAATGCGTGGCGTGTCGCACCGTGCATACACCAACGGGAAAAAGGTGGTGAGGAAGGAGTTCGTTGTGGATCTTGATACCCCGGGGAAATGAGAGATTGGTGTTGGCCTTGGGTGGGAGAGGAGTTGCTGGAGGATTGTGGCGCATTACTTGAACCTATAAGAGTACACTGTGTGGCATACCCTGAGAATCGTTGTTTTCGTTTATAGGTTTTAAAGTGAGGCTGAAGGGCGAGAAAATTACAGAGTGTATACACACCACGATGCTCTACCTACTATACTATTGTCTGGAAAATGTGTCTGTGGTTGGCTGATTTTCTTCTGTCGGATAAACATCGAAGCTGCATCATTCCACGTTTCCCAGATAGAAAGTTAACCAAGAAGTAAACTTCAGCATGTTCATCGCAGGCCTGTGACGTCACTCATGCCTCACCTCCCTCGTCCCAATCCAATACAATAAACACGGCACCCGGCATCAAAATCTGCGTATTCTGTTTCATCGTGATTCCTCCGGCACCCAAAAAGCCGTGTATGCCATCACCAGCCACCGCTAACACAATGCCAAGCTTTGGCCAAGCTTTTGCCAACTTCCAAGATTCTTGCACGCGCAGGCTCAAAGCAGCCCTGATCACGATTCTTCCCCACATTACCACCTCATCATGCCTTGCTTTGCTTCCACATGCGGTGCGGAGAGTGGCTGCTGCAAGGATGGAGACAGGTTTGTGGCGCACGGGGCGGCCCAAAGAGGAGGACGCGACGCATGGGAAATGTGACGGATGATGTCGTTGTTTGTGTGCCTTGTCCTGCGGTGTAATGGGAGGAGATTGCGGTGTGAGAGGGGGTATATAGATCTCGTGCGGTGGGTTTTTAGTCCTTCAGTTCCTCTGCTGATCTTCATTCTTCGTGACGGTGGTACGTCATTGTTTGGTTGTTACCTAGGGCAGTTGTTTGTTTGCTCCTTCCACGGCCACGCAACGTGCTACGTACGCCAGTCGATAAAACAACGAGGACAACCACGTTCCGTCACTGCTACGCTTTCACCACTTCAACACTGTCGAAAATGGGTTTCTTCAACAGGCGTCCTGCGCCTGCAGCTGCAGACACCACGACGGCGACTGGCACTCACCACCACGAGAAGAAGGGCGGCATGTTTGGTCGCAAGGAGCCGAGGATGACATCTCATGGCTCGGCGTCGCACAACAGCAGGCCGACTTTTGGACAATGGATCAAGGCTACTGCGCTCGACATTGTCACCATGGCTGTCATGGGCGCAATCGGTCTGGGTGTCTACATGGCAGACCCAGCGCCAAGTCGTAGCTTCCCAATTACCTTCTCGGACGGCGAGATTGTGTACCCAGAGTTTGCGTATCCTCTCCGCAATGAGGTAAGATATGGTCACTCAAGTACATTCAATATGCACGAACTAACTTGACACAGATCGTTCCCATCTGGGCTGCTGCTCTCATGGCCTTCTTCATCCCCTTTGCTGTATTCCTGATCGTTCAAATCCGGGCCCGTAGCTTCTGGGACGTCAACAACGCTACCATTGGTCTTCTGTACGCTCTCATCAGCGCTGCCGTCTTCCAAGTCTTCATCAAGTGGCTCATTGGCGGTCTGCGTCCTCATTTTCTTGCTGTCTGCAAGCCCGTCATTCCTGCTGGTCTTGATGTTGGCGGGGAGTACAACGGCAACGAGCATGGTATCAATGGCAATGTCGCCAACGGATACAAGCAGATCATGTTTGACCGCAGCATCTGCACGGGCGACCAGAATGAGATCAACGACAGCTTGGAGTCTATGCCGTCTGGTCACACCACGGCTGCGTTTGCTGGATTCGTTTTCCTCTACCTCTACCTCAACGCCAAGTTGAAGGTCTTTGCCAACTACCATCCGGCTATGTGGAAGCTCATTGCCATCTACGCACCTCTTCTTGGAGCTTGCTTGATCGGCGGTGCGCTTACCATCGACAACTACCACAACTGGTAAGTGCTGCACAACAGTCGTCCCTCAAGACGCATATACTAACAAACTTCTCAGGTACGATATCCTCGCCGGCGCCTTCATCGGCACAATCATGGCCTTTAGCGCCTACCGCATGGTCTACGCCTCTGTTTGGGACTTCCGCTTCAACCACATCCCTCTCCTCCGCCATGCACCCTTCGTCTACGGCGCAGGCGCCAGCTCCTTCGACGGCTTCCACGACACTACCTTCACGCGCAAGGCTGGCTGGGGCACTCTCGAGGGCAGCAGCTGGGGCGGCGCACCGTTCGACGCTGCTGATGGTCCGCGCGGCACCATCGGCCCCCATCCTGATGGTCCTGCTCATGGACATCATGCTAGTCATGGCAGCACGGGTAGTCGTGTGAACAGGAAGCCGATTGGTGCGCATACTGGCGGCAGGCATGGTGAGCCAGTAATGGGTAATGGAAGGCATGGTGAGGAGATGGTGTAAGGGCATTACCTGTTCTCCTGGTTCAACTGGGAAGAGATGAGAAGCCTGCTTGATCGACACACAAGCATGCCGACAAGAAGGGAGGAGTTGATTGTTTTTCATGATACCTCGATGACCATGGTGGTCGTGCTTTGCTTTTTCAGCGAAGGAGCACATGGAGTTTGGTGCATGAGTAGCTAAGCTCTCAAGATGAAGAGCAGATACCAAATTTAATGCGTAATGATATGATTGATCCGTATTCAGCAGTCTTCCTCTTAGTTGAGTACTTGACACTCAATCCTGACGACATGGTTCATCGCTACACCGACGGTTGTAGACAAATGTTTATATCCTGCCTCTACACGAGTCAATACATGTAATGTACACGCCAGGTTTTGTTGTAGCTACTGGCATGGTTCTTTCGAATCGTTGATGTTTTGCACGAGACGCGAGATCACAGTCCAAGACCCCTCCAGGTGCACGGGCCTCGCCACACACATTCTGTCCCGCAGTCTTGGCGTGACTCCTAAAATTCGATCTTAGGATTGTTCACTAGGCGACAGGAAAGCGCAACACCCCGTACCTGCCACTTAAACCCGCGACCCTCCGGCAAGCCCTACTCTCGAGCACAGCAGCAGCCATGTCCCGATTCTTTGCCGCCAGCGACAGCTCTTCCGAAGAGTCCAGCGAGGAGGAGCTCTATTCCGACGAGGAGAAGTCTGAGCAGGACGACTCGGAAAACGACTCTGACGAGGATGATTCCGACGATGATGACTCGTCGTCCGACTCGGAAGGCGGCGGTGCCAACCGCTTCTTGAAGGACGCCTCGAGCGACAGTGAGAGCGAGGACGACGAGACGAACAAAGTGCTCAAGAGCGCCAAAGACAAGCGCTTCGACGAGCTGGAGGCGACGATAAGGCAGATTGAGAACGCGCAGAAGATCAACGACTGGGCCGTCATCTCAGACCGTACGTCAACACCCGGCAGTCTCTACACGCATATGGAAGCGGAAACTTGGTGGTGGGGTATATGGCCATGCTAACATACGTAACACAGAATTCGACAAGCTGAACCGCCAGGTCCCTACGCTGATCAAGCAGAACGATGGCAAGGTGCCGAAGCTGTATATCCAGGCCATCGCTGATCTCGAGACGATCGTCCTTGAGACCCACGAGAAGCAAAAGGTCACACCCAAGAAGATGAACGCTGTCAACACTCGCGGATTCAACGCCGTTCGCCAAAAGGTCAAGAAGCACAACCGCGACTTCCAGAAGGACATCGACCTATACAGGGAGAACAAGGACGACTTCATGCGCGAAGTCGAGGAGGTCGAGCAGGCGCCCAAGGAAAAGAAGAAGAAGTCGAAGATCCCACAGCTCGGCACCGACATCGTAGAGGACGCTACCGACGACGGCTTTATCACCGTCGGTGCTGGTGGCAAGGCAGTGCAATACACACCCGAGGGCATTCTCAAGCACCTGCGGTCGATTGTTGAGCAGCGTGGTCGCAAGAACTCCGATAAGCTCGAGCACATCCGGACACTCGAGAAGCTGTTCGACGTTGCCGTCAACGACTACCAGAGAATCCGCGTTCTGCTTACCCTCATCTCCACACGCTTTGACTTGACGTCCGGTACAGCGAGCCATATGCACCAGGAACAGTGGAAGCTGTGAGTAATCCAAAATCTCGCTGCTGGGTAGTGCTAACGTGTGACAGTGCGGATCAAGAGTTCGGCAAACTTCTAGAGATCCTCGAGAACACCAAGGAGATTGTGGTCATCGAGAACGCCGAGGAGTGGGAGGACGACGATAAGCTACCACCCATCACTCCTGGCGAGGTCTTCCGCATTCCCGGCAGCGTCGTGTCTTTCGCGGAGAGGCTCGACGACGAGCTGACCCGGTCCTTGCAACACATTGACCCACACACGGCCGAATACGTTGAGCGGCTAACAGACGAGGCTCTGCTATACGCACAGCTTTTGCGTGCACTGATCTACGTTGAGGGATTGAAGAAGAACGCGAGCCTCGCACTTCCACAAGAGTCGCTGAACCGTGTCGTCATGCGCAGGTTAGAGCACGTTTACTTCAAGGTTAGTCTAATTCTAAGTTCTGCTGTAATCGTAACTGACCATTTGTCTAGCCCTCCCAAGTTGTCACAATCATGGAGGCGAACAGCTGGAAGGCAATCCCAGACAACCTCGACTCCGAAGTCACTCCCCGCTCCATCTCGAACGACACCACGTCTCTTGTACAGACCCTCAGCACATACCTCTTCCAGTACAGTGAAGGCATTATCCGCGCTCGCGCCATGCTCTGCCAGATCTACTTCCTTGCCCTCCACGACCACTACTACAAGGCCCGTGACATGATGCTCATGTCCCATCTCCAGGAGACGATCAGCAACTTTGACGTCAACACCCAAATTCTCTTCAACCGCGCTCTTGTACAAGTTGGTCTGTGTGCTTTCCGCGCAGGACTTGTATACGAGGCACAGACATCACTCCAGGAGATCTGTGGCAGCAACAGGCAAAAGGAGCTACTTGCACAGGGTCTGCAGATGCAGCGCTACTCACAAATTTCGCCTGAGCAAGAGCGTCTCGAGCGCCAACGACAACTTCCGTTCCACATGCACATCAACCTGGAGCTGCTAGAGTGTGTCTACCTGACCTGCTCCATGTTGCTCGAGATCCCTCTCCTTGCACAGCTTGGTTCGTCACCTGATCTGAGGAAGCGAGTCATCAGCAAGACCTACCGCCGTCTCTTGGAGTACCATGAGCGCCAGATCTTCACTGGCCCACCCGAGAACACGCGGGATCACGTCATGCAGGCGTCAAAAGCGCTGTCTGCCGGCGAGTGGAAGAAGGCTGCTGAGTTCATCAACTCCATAAAGATTTGGGAGCTCATTGCGAACTCAGAAGAAATCAAGGAGATGCTTTCTGCACAGATACAAGAGGAGGGTCTACGGACATACCTCTTCACCTACGCGCCATTCTACGACACACTCGCAGTCTCAACATTGGCATCCATGTTTGAGCTCTCCGAGCGCAAGGTCTCCGCTGTAGTCTCAAAGATGATCTCACATGAGGAACTCGCCGCAGCACTTGACCAAGTCAATTCCGCCATCATCTTCCGGAAGGGTGTCGAACTCTCAAGACTGCAGACACTCGCCCTCAGCTTGTCAGACAAGGCTTCGGGTCTCATCGAGTCCAACGAGAAGACACTCGAGCAACGCACACAAGGTACCGCCAATGCCTTCGAGAGGCAAGGTGGTCGAGGAAACCGCGGTGGACGAGGTGGTGGCCGAGGCGGTCGTGGTGGTGGTATTGGCGGCCGTGGTGGACGGAATCAGCAGTTCACGGGCGGTGCTTTGGGACGTGCTATTCAGGCTTAAGCGTGTGATGAGTTTGATGAGGTCGAGGATCATGCATGGCGAACTACGGTTTGATATGGATTGCGCTTTTGCAGTCTTATGGTAATGTGATCATTTCACGCGCAGATGGATGGTATCATGATAAAGTGCAACAAATGAAGAAAAGTAACAATTTCCACACATGGCCTTGACGCTGCCTAGTGTTTGATTTTCTCTTTCCTCAACAATAGTATGACATCTCCCTTTGCTTTTCGCAGCATGGTTGCTTGTGCCAGATATTACGATTGATAGATGACTACTTCCTCCAGACAAATCGAGCGTACTTTGCGGAGCTGTAGCCCATGCGACACTGCCATATCCACCAGCATCACACAGTTATTTGAGAATGCTATCCCGTCCAAACCAAGAGAGCTGCGTCTGTTCACATGCATGCTAGCATCGCCATTGAATCTACTTGAGACTCCAACATACTCTGGCAGTGAATGAAATACTACACAAGAAGAACAGCCAACGAACATCAAGACATGATTGTCCACCGCGGGACATGTAACGCTGACCACCCTTTGCCCTCCGTTCGCGGCCACCCTTTGCCCTACCCAAAATCCCCGTGGCGATGTAAAGCCCACCCCCCCAACCCCCTCCGCCCGCGGCCACCAGCCCTGTGTGGAAGGGCCCGTGCACCTGGAGGGGTCTTGGGCTGTGATCTCACATATGACATCTCATGCATACAACCCTTTAAACTACAAATTGAACCTTTCCAGGAGATTATATTTAGTCGCACTCTCTGTGAAGCATTTCAGCAGCAACAGATTCAGCTTACTGCTACCTTCTTGACTGGCTACTCATCCAGTGCAATGTAATTGTCTTCAACAGCCTCGCCATCTTGGAGCCCTCATAATTGCACTGGCATACAGTCCACCAGGCCTAATGAGGCCATTTGGAGCGTTTATTGACTCACATGAGAGAAACCAGAAACTTCGGGATAGTCAAGGGTTGTAAGGTCCCAGGCAGCAACAACATTAGACCATGCCGTTGCACGCTGTAGAAACAGCCAGTGTTTTTACGAATGCTACTAAAAGTACACTTGCCGTCATCGACCCGCAGCCTTTCGCTGAACGCAGTTCGAAAGTCATGAGCCCGCAGCGGACATCTCGCCGCCTCGGGAAAATCAGGCTACCCCGCCGCATCCAACAAGTACCTCTCTTCGACAGTCTTGGCCGTAGTACAGTGGGAGTCGTACTGTGTGTGCCGCCTTTGTTCGCACAAATTTCTGCCTGAGACAATCGCTATTGCAAATCATGCCGGGCTAATCGATTGCTGTACACCGCCGCGGCATAAAGTCAGATGCGGCAAATTGTGATAACGAGATCCGGCTCGTAACGTCATCGACCAGCCTCTTTTCGTGTCCAGGTTGCATATGGTCAGTGCTAGGAAGTACCATTGATGATACCAGGCCATCAAGGGTGTAGACGAACGAGGGAGTTAATCAGGTCGCTGAGATCTTCCACTTCGAGGCTCTCCACTAAATGTAGCATCGACTGGTCGGTCAATCTGTGCTGTAGAATAATCAAAAGGATGTTTCCCGCATCACTGCCAATGGTTCTGCGTCATGAAGCCTTCCTCGAGCGATCGGTCCTCCAGGTTACGCACAAAGTTTTGGTTCCTTGCCGAATTACCGGCGCGAGACCCTCGTCTCCGAGCGCTTGCACTTTCAGGAGCGCCGTCAGGGGGAGGCGGATAGTATGCCGGCGATGGCTGTAATCGAATTGGCGCATTGGGATCGAGATGGCTGATGACTCTCTGTAAGGCAGGAGGAATGCCTGTCGGTCCCTGCTGCTGATCCATTGTCGATGCCCGCTGTCTTCCTGCTCGTGTAGTCGCTTGAGCGTACAGGTTTTGAGGTTGATTGTATTGGCGAGGCTGTTGTTGCGGCATTACGCCCATTTGTTGCCCATATGGCGCCGCAGCCTGAGCAGGGTATGGCGGTGGGGCACCGCCGTGATTTGGACCGTACATGTTGTTGTACATGTTTGGCTGGGCGTGCGGGCTTTGAGCGGCATATTGACCCATCTGCATGTTTGCGTATGCCGCATGTTGCGCAGCCTGAGCTTGTTGCTGTGCCACCGCCTGCTGCTGGGCCTGTTGGCGCTGTCTGCTCATCCCCTCAAATCGTTGTTGTTCTTGAACACCAGGTGCTGGAGATCGGCTGGAGCTCGACTTCAACGTCATCGGGGGCACAAAGGGGCCAGTGAACTTCGCCTGGGTGATGAAGGGATGTAACTTGGCTTGCGCTGGTGTCCATCGCTCGAGAGGATTGAGATTGAGGAGTCCCTGCGCGAAGTCGATGAAGGCAGCACGATTAGCCAATTCTATTACACGTCAGCTCTACACGACATCTATTGCATCATATGAGACTCACCTCGCTCGACCTCATTCGGCTTCATGTTCTTCCTGGGCATCGGATAATTCTTGATGATGTCTGGCAGTGTAGTTGCCGAGAAGTACTTTTTGCTGGGCTGCTCCTTGGTTCCATGCTCTCTCGAATACTGCTCCATGGACTTCAATCGATATGACTTGCGACCATACTCGTCTTGGGTCTTCTCGAAGAACTCGCCAGA
Source organism: Setomelanomma holmii (assembly GCA_010015745.1). Lineage (NCBI taxonomy): Eukaryota > Fungi > Ascomycota > Dothideomycetes > Pleosporales > Phaeosphaeriaceae > Setomelanomma > Setomelanomma holmii. The sequence continues at coordinate 95,376 of ML978227.1, forward strand.
CTGCTTACCCATCTCCAGCATCCAGTGTGGTGCCAGACCAAGCATTTCTGTTATCCTCGAGACCTGGTTGTACTCGGACGAACCGGGAAACAATGGGAGACCAAGGAAGAGCTCCACGACAATGCAGCCTAAGGACCACATGTCGATTGCTGCAGAGTACGGAAGCCCCAGCAGAACTTCAGGAGACCGGTAGAATCGCGATTGGATGTATGTGTAGACCGTCTGCCGCTCGTCGCATGCGGAACCGAAGTCGATGATTTTGATGATGGGGCTCTCGAGACTGTTGTGTATTAGCAAGATCCACCGCAGATTCGTCTCAGAAGACCCACTTCTTCAAGAGAATGTTCTCTGGTTTCAGATCACAATGTATGAGCTTGGCCTTTCCCAGTAATGCAAGACCATTGATCAGCTGCTGGGCAAAGACGCGCACGAGTGTGGTCGACAGGCCTCGGAATTGATTCTGTTTGATCAGCTCGTAGAGATTGACACTCAGTAGCTCGAAGACCAGACATAAGTGCTGTCTGTGGATGAAAGTGTCCTTCAGCCGCAATAGGTGGTGATCATCGTTCTTGTCCATCTGTTTGTTCAGCTAGTTGTTGTTAGCTTCGAAATCGACATGCATTCGGTAGACATACCAGATCGAGCACCGATACCTCCATCATACTTTGATTGAAGTAGGCTGTTCGATTCTTGATCACCTTGACAGCCACCACCTCCTGCGTCTTCAAGTTTTGACATTTGACGACCTGTCCAAAAGTACCCTGGCCAAGCACGTCCAAAATCAGATACCTGTTCTTGTGGCCTGATTCCTCTGAGCCAAGAATGTCGTTGACGTAGAGAATGTAATCGCTGTCCTCGTTATCGTACCCATCGTTCTTGACGCCCTTGCTCGGCTTCGTGAGAACTCGGCGCGGGTTTCGCGTGGCTTGGTAGTTGAACTGGTTGTTGCACAGCTTGTACGTGGTAGGCAAGTGCGCCGTCAGCGCTTGAAGAGGCTGTTTCATGCTGTCAGCATAATATCCTATGCCCCTTTCTTTGAACATACGCTTATGAATCCTCCCTCTGGATTCGCACGCCGAAAGGGCGGCTGGGCGTTGATCTTCGGCTGCAGGTCGGCGGTACTCTTGACCGTCTGGAACTTGGGCACCGGGCCGCTTCCTATCGGCGGCAGCTGTGGTGGATTGGGGTTCGTCGCCGTTCGCGGTGACCGTGCCTCCCTGTTGTATACGGCATTCAGCTGTGCGGTCGCGCTCTGTGGATAGAAGCTCTCGGGGCTCATGTTGGACTGTATGGGCGGCAGTTGAGGCGCATGCGGGCGGGATGCTACAGGCAGGCTGATTAGTACGGCTTCGCTAGAAGCAAGCCTTGTCAGCTCGAGCAGGACGTACATGGAGGGGAGTAGTAGCTGTTCGGCGGCGACATGTAAGGGTTGCTCCGCGTAGGGCTCTGCCTGCTGCCCTGGGGCTGGGTCTGGGGAGTGAAGCTGGTGTAGTTCTGGCCGCCCTGCTGTGTGCTGCCCGCATACGGCGACGCAGGTGAGAGATTCATGGGCGAGTACCGACGCGCGGCTGCGCTCTCCTCCTGCTGCAGAAACTGCTGCGAATGCCGGTGCTGGTGGTTTGGCCGCGACATACTGTTGTACTTGGGCTTGTACGGGTCCGCGTCTTCCATGGCGATGTCACCGTCGCCGTCATTGAAGTCTGCGCCGCGGCTGGAGGCACCGGCCGGCGATTGAAGGCCCAATGTGCTCTGGCGTGAGGGCGCCGAGGGCGATGCGTACGATTCCTGTTTTATCTGCGCGGGCGCGCTGGCGTCTCTCGAGGCATGCGGCGGGGAGGCCATGTTGTACCGCTGGCGGGTTGCAGGCGGCGCCTCGGCCGAGTAAGCAGTCCACTGCTGGTCCATGGCGGGCGTGGATGCGTGTACAAAGGGTATAGGTGCGAGCAACGTCGCGGAGCTGGCTAGTTCAGCTCTGACACACTCAGTCCGCGTGTTGCATGCCGAACTGCGCGCCGGGTCGAGATGTCGAGGAGCGTTAGAGCGTCACTGTGGCGCAGGTACCACAGACGGGCAGGAGAGGCAGGTCGATAGGTGAATGGGTGCGCTTACGTGCCCGTGTGGGACTCGAAGCGTCTGGCAGTGGTGCACGTCTCTGCGGGGTCTGCGAGGCGTTGCAGGGCCGGCGGCTGCTTCACCTTGTCGCAGCAGCACGAGACACGCACGAGGGAGCGGCCGTGGAGAGAAAGCGCGAGGGGCGGAATTCAGAGGGAGAGGTGGGTGCGAAGGGAATCACCAACTTCATGGCTTCGCGCTGGAGGTTGGCAACATGACATCGCATGCGTGGATTGGGCTCTTGTTGGCGCTCGCCGTATTTGGGCTAGCAGCCGCCTGGCCCTGTGTCTCCTCATGCACCCAAACGCCGTCACCACTGCAACGCTCTTTGTCGCCGTCTGCAGACGCTATGCTACGCGTTGGGACCGACAGCTCTGGTTAAAATGCTGTCTTTGTTTCAGCATACGATGAAAGAGAGAGCTCGCAACCAGACCACTTCCTCGCGCGGCAAGTGCATCCGAGACGAGACGGCAGGGGAAGGAACGACGCATCCGCACTGCCCAGCCTGACATCACATGTCTGCCGTCAATTGCTGGCAAGATCCCATGGCTTCACCTGCGAGATTGTGCTTGATGGAGACTGGTGGGCTGAAGGAGGCTGTTCATTGGGACCATGGTTGAGTGGTGCTTCTAGATTTGCTATCATGATTTGGTGACCATTATTGAACCAAATTATCGACCTCAACTGCATTGCACGCACGCCTAGCCGCATCACTACATGCGCTCTTCATACCCGCCCAAGACATCCGCACTATCCCACTTCCCCGGCTTCTCGAAAATCGCCCTCACCATCTCTCCCCCTCTCGTCGCAAGCACCGAAAGTAGTGTATCGCTCAACTATCATCCCATCAGCACAACTTCACACGAACACCATCAGGAAGGAACACTTACACCATGCGTCGTCTCGCAGCATCCCTGCAGCCACACCCCCGCATCATCACTGACTTTCTTATTCTCAAAGTTCATTCTGTAATCGCGTTGCACAGTCCACTTCGCGTCCTTGAGGTCGCCGCCGGGCATGAGATGGCGCGCATCTCTGAGCAGTGTCTCGTGCAAGTCGCGGAAGTATCCAGTTGCGACGAACACAGCATCGACATCTAGAACTTCCCTCTTCTCTTGCGCACCAGGCTCCTCGCTGAAGTACAGTGGGCTTGAATCATGTACGTGCAGCCTCACGCCGTCTTTCCGTACAGGTGAGTCCTCCACATCGACGACGCGGCGATAAGGCATGATGCGATGTGGCCAGTGGACTTCTTCCTCAGGTGAGTTTCCGTACTTGATGCGTTGCATGTAGAGCGTCTCGTAGATGTGTTCGAGCAGATTGAGACGCACGACGCCATAGTTGGTGCCTTTGTCTTCGAGGAGAGTGGTGCTGCGAAGTTTGGGGGCTTGGTTGTAAGTGCAGTCTATCCGAGAGGGATTGAAGATCTCGTTTACACTGGCATTGTTAGCAGATGACGTGACCATGCTCGCTGCAGTACTTACAAAGGCGAATCGTCGCTAGGCCGCAGAGCGCCGCCCTTGATCAGTAGCCGTGTTTTCGCGTTGGGATAATTTGCGTGTAGGAAGTCGAAGATCTCCGCTGCGCTCTGGCCGTTGCCCACAACTGCGACATTATATGGGGCGTGGTGGTCCTTGAAAATCTGCTTGGAGATGTACTGGAACTTGGAAGAGTGAATCACCTTGGAATGAGTGGTGGGGAACGGTTTTGGGATGTTCGGCCTGCCTCCGGCGGCAATGACAACATGCCTTGTTCTCCGGATTTCTGTCCGGCCCGTCTGGACGTTGCGCGAGACGACAGCGAAGGTGGTAATTTCGCCGCTTGCTGACTTCTCCGGCATCACCTTGACAACCTCCTGATCGTAGGATACTACCTCTTCAAACCAACTTGCGCACCAGCTCATGTAGTCTTCATACTCCACGCGCGCTGGTAGGAATGTGTTCAAGTTGGCGAACTCGACCAAACGATTCTTCTGATGCAGGTAGTTGATAAAGGTGAACTCGCTCCGTGGATTCCGCATCGTCGCCATGTCCTTCATGAAAGTGATTTGCATCTTCGCACCGGGGAGAAGCATGCCTGCATGCCAGGCAAACTGTGATTGCTTTTCGAGGAAAGCGACCTTGGGTGGTCGGCCCTGGACGCCAGGCACATCGTCGAGTGACGGATCAGTGCCATCCAGAGCATCATGCAAGGCCACGCCAATGGCCAACGATGCTGGGCCAAAGCCAACACATATAAGATCGTGCAACTGTTCCTCTGGGGTATAGCGGAGATGTGATCGGTTCTCGAACGCGGGAAAGGTGCTCTCTTCCAGGTTCTCTGAGAGGAAGGCAGTGAACGCTTTCTGCGCTGATGGCGCAGGACTGTCCGACATGCCTGGTGAGACTTCGGCGTGTGGGGTCATAGTTGCCGGACACAAGCTGTGAGCCTGTGAGCTGGAAGCTGGGTGGTGTGAGTGTCTATGTTGAATGGCTCCAAGAATGTTTGCTCACCACTAGATAGGACTACTACGTTTGCGACAGCTCTTTTTCTCTACCACAACACTAGGTTTGCCAAACTGCTCAAAATATGACAGAACTTTTGCACAAAACCTCAGAAATCTGTGCTGGAATGATGGTCAGCGACTGGAATGGTGAACGATGACGTCTACACTAGTGCGACGTGAAGTTTGAAAGATCCGGGTTCTCCCTCAGCATCGCGGACGCACCAAAGAAATCTAATCAGATAGGAAGAAAGCCTCAAGCAAGATGGCAGGGCGGAACCGCTACCATCGCCTGGTTATGAATCGGGCCTCCAAAAGCTACCCATCATCAAAGCTTCTGCACCAGGACAGCCCGGTCGGCAAACTTGTGTTCAGCCAATCCATGTAGATGAAGGGATGTGCGATGCTCGTTAGAGGATGGCATGATGTTTCACTGCTGGCTCGTGATTGAACCCTGATGGCCCGTTCCAAGAGCTGTCTGCATCAATGTTTGCAAGGATGCATGAGATCAAAAAATCTGATAAGATTGAGCGTCAAAAGCGGAGCATGGCCAGTGTAGATTCGGTCATGGTGCAGGCAAAATTTTGCTGATGTGCCCCGCAAACACGTACTGGCGTGTGTCGGCTAGCGTGGTCCTTGCGGGGCTTGGGAGCTTGGAAGTGAACATGGTGGGCAGCACCGAATAGTATCACAACAAATGTAGAATAGGTTGAAATTTGATCTAATTTCTTAGGCATTGAGAGAATAACTACTTCTTGCTCTGTGCAGAATATCGAGCAGCAATATTGAAGTGTCGTTGTTGTGGTCCTTCAAAAATCAGGCGCAATTCCCAACTCCCACGGCTCGCGAGAGCGTGGGATTGAGGTGTGACAGCTTGGCGCACTCGGACCGTACAGCGGAGAGAAATCGGAGAAAAACTTTTATCAGATGTGCTGATACGTAACATCTAATCAGATGTAATCCATGTCTGAAAACACCTTGTTAAGTCGTCGTGCATGCAGGGCACCCATCGGCGTTGCAGCTGGCTTCAGGCTAGTGTGCCGGAGCTGCTGATCATTTACACATACATCATCTAAGCCAGCAGATGACGAGTAAGGCGCTTGACCGGTTTTCGAACCGTCCCCGGCCCAAGGCACCACTTCGCAAAATACACTTCGACTTCTGGGGCATCGCGAAAGTATGGTAGGCGCCCGGTTGAATCAGTCTCGGTATTGTTAGACCGACAAAGTTTCAAAATGCTGCAGTCTAGCTGTAGTACAGAGATGACGGGCCGCTGACCTGCAGGGACAGAGTTGGTCCAATGCATAGCTTGTAGTGAAGGAAATCTAGCTCCATTATGGTAGGTGTTGATAAAGAAATGTGATATTGTACATGTATTGCCGAGAGCATCTCGAAGGGTATTCGGCGGCCAAGGAATCCACAAGAAGAAAGTGAAACTTGGTCGAGCTGGTGCAACGCTGTGTATAGATTAGTCTAGTTCCTGCGCTGAAACCATAGTGGCATAAGTGCCACCCATGGCAACCAAATCGTCGTGACGTCCCTGTTCGACGATCCGACCGCTGTCGAAAACGAATATGCGGTCCGCATGCTGTACGCTCGCCAGCCGGTGAGCGATCATGATTGTCGTCCTTCCTTGAGAAGCAGCGGCAATGGCGGTCTTCACATCTCGCTCAGTTGTTGCATCCAATTGAGACGTCGCTTCATCAAGCAACAATATTTCGGGGTCTCGTATAAGAGCTCGAGCGATTGCTAAGCGCTGCCGTTGGCCGCCGGACAGCTTTGAGCCATGCGCGCCAACTTCTGTATTGTAGCCTTCTGGTAAGCTCATGATGAAGTCATGCAGCTCACACTTTTTGGCGACACTCATGATTTCTTCTTCGTTTGGATTTGTTCCTGGACGGATACCAAGGCTGATGTTAAATTTGACTGTCCCTGGAAAAAGGTCGGGTTCTTGTTCCTGTTATAAAGTTAGCTCTGGTACATACACAAGGGTTGACCAAAACGCGATGACTTTCAGCAAGTACGATCATCCGACTAAAGATTCGCGGAACAGCTTCCATAAGGTAACGGGCAATCGCAGAGGGACTTACTACAAGAGCCAGGCGCGCCCGGTGAGTATGTACCGCTTCCCTTCGGATATCTTGACCATCCAAGAAGACTTGTCCCACGGTGGGATCGAAGAATCTTTCGATCAAATGAATCGTACTTGACTTGCCAGCTCCAGAACGACCTACAAACGCTACGTATTCGCCAGGGCGAATGAGAAACGAAACGTCATCAAGCGCGGGTACTCCTGGTCGAGACTCATAGTATAGACTGACTCCACGGAATTCCAGCTCTCCTTTAATGCCGAAGGTGCCATAGGCAGTGGATGAGCTTGCTAGTAGTGCGTCTTGTTCCCTTAGACTTGAGTTGCTAGGCATCCTCGTTGGTGGCAGCTTTTTGATGATCGTAGGCTGTTCATCATGAAGGGAGAACACGCTTTGAGCCGCGGCTTTAGCTCGCGTCACTTCAGGCGCAAGGCTGAACAACTGGCCAGCAGACTGTGCAGAGAACAAGAGCGCCGGCAACACGATGAAGAATTCTTTCTGACTGTAGTTGCCATTGCGCACTTGTTTCGATCCCCTGTTGGTGTGAAGTTAGCGCCGTCGTTCTTGGCCTCCAAGCTTGACAAAGAGCCCCAAAAGGTTGTCCCAGAGGGTTTCACGGTATTCAAATCACTTACCACCAGTATGCCAATGAGTACACGAAGTATGTGATCGCTAACGAGAAGGCGAGAAGAATATTGCCAAGCACACTGAACCTGAGGTGCTCCTCATATGGCTTTTGAATCGCGGCTTGATAACTTTCCAGAAAATGGTCCTCTAAACCAAAAGCTGCAACAATTGGCATTGATGATGTGGCCTCAGACGCAAGTGCAGCAGCATCGTTGTATGCGGTCTGATGGCGTTCCTCCGCCATGGCCAAGATTCGGAGCCGCAGGAACCCCGCAAGAAGCATAACCGGCACGGCTGCTAGAAGGACAATCGCGATCCTCCACGCTACGATATGCGCCAGGACTATGCCGCCGAGGACGGAGGTGGAGATGGAGAAGATGGTGCCAAGAATTACGCCCGAAAGACCGCTTATAGACCCGCTGTCCATGTTGATTTTAGCCATGAGAGCATGGTGAGAGTGGCCGGGCTTTGAAAACCATGCGATGTCTTGTTGGAGCACTGTGCGGAAGGATACATCGCGAACACGCAGGACCAAATTTTCTGACACCATACCAAAGGCTGTCTTGCCGACACCGTGAGACAGTAACGCGATGATGGCAAGACAGAAGAACAGGAAACAGAAGAATGCGACTCTAGAGGTCAACTCGTCAGATCGAGAAGTATCGTTCAGCAGCTCCACGAGGTTTCCGAAGATCAGCGCCTATAACAAGAATCAGCACGGCGTGCAAAGAATCGTATCCTCTTCAGACCAGCATTCGGTTAGCAGGTTGAATGGTACTGCGAACAGGAGACGACGAACTAATTAATGCGGTGAACTTACCTCTCCAATAATCACGGCGCCACTGAAGATGGAGCATACAAGTCCAATCACGATGGCAGGAAACTCCTGACGACTCATCGCGATACACCTCGATACCAATTGACCAGCGCTAAATTTCGGACGGTCGAGTACCGCGGTATGATCGATTGAGCTTGACGTCTCGACGCTCTGTTCGGATTGAGCACGCTCTTTATGGACTGAGCGAGCGCTCGACAGAATGGAAGGTGCAGTCGAGATGCCTCCCTTTCTCTCAAATTGCTGTGCTTGAACTAGCTCTGCATAGACGCCATTTGCATTGACGAGTGCATCGTGAGCTCCCTCTTCTTCCACAACGCCATCTTTCATAACGATTATGCGATCAGCGTTCCTTACAGTTGCCAGTCGATGCGCGATGATGATGGTGGTGCGTCCACTAGCGACGGAGGAACGCTTTAGGTTGTCAAGTACTATAGCTTCGCTTGTACCTAGTAAATGAGTTAGCCAAGGTTGAAACACTTTCGCCACCTCAAATGGAGCAGATGAGCTGCGAAGCGTGCGATCATAAAATTGGACTCTGCAATAGAGCATTGACAAAAGAAGCACACGACATACCATCCATTGCGCTGGTGAATTCGTCGAGCAGTAGCAGCGAAGGCTTGGCAACTAAGGCTCGCGCAAGCGTAATGCGCTGCTTCTGGCCTCCAGATAGCTGAGAATGTGGTCCGGACCCAATCTTAGTATGAATACCATCAGGAAGCCTCTCGATGAAATCACAATGTGCTTCTGTGGCTGCTGCCAAACATCTGACCAAGGTTTCTTCGTCAGGCAGCGATTCGCGTAGTCCAAGTTTGATGTTCTCGAGAATCGTTCCCGTAAATAGGACAGGATTCTGCGTAACGAGCGCTATATGCGACCGAAGGCTACGAATGTTGAATGCCTTCAATGAATCATTGCCAAGAGAAATCGTACCATGTGTTGGATCGTAGAAGCGCATGAGCAGCGAGGTGACGGTAGACTTCCCAGATCCCGATGGTCCTACCAGTCCAGTAACCTGGCCAGGTCTGAAATATAAATTGACTTCATTCAGAATGCGAGCTGTCGGACGTCCTGGGTACACGAAAGATACGCTTGAAAAAACCACGTCTTTCTTGAAATGAGACCCGTTGGCAGGCTTGCCCTTGGCGGAATACACGTCAATTTCGGCTCCAGGATGGTCCAAAATTTCGAGAACTGCTTGGCCGGCGGCAGCGCTCATCGCAAAGGTCTGTATGAAAGGCCCGAAACTACCGACGACGAAAGATGCGTCGAGAATCAGGAAGACTACTGCGTAGACGGTTCCTGCCTCAGCACTGCCATTCCTGAGACGATCGCCATACCAGAAAGCCAGCGCATTTGTTGCATAAGCCACGAAGTAGACGGACCCGAGCATGAGAGCCCCAGCGAGACTCTTTTTGACTCCAATGCGCAGCGCCGATCTAAGATGGCAAAGATGCTCCTCGCTCAGCTGATCAAACAAACCGAACGCTTGCACAATCTGAACGCCTCGGATGGCGCTCTCTGCAATAGAGGCAGCCTTCTCAGTATAAATTGCTGCCTGCTTCGAGAGCTTTGACACCGCCTTGGTGCCAAAGAAGACGACCGATGCCATTGCAGGAATGACAGTAATGAACCTGACCAAGTTAACCTGGAATTCAGATCGCCCCTTTAAAACTATCATGAGTCTCTTACATTACGCCAGTAAGTCTGGCATTGAGCATAAAGCCCACCGCAAATGCTGATATGAAGTAGGAAATCGACGCTATAAACAAGCCTACCTTCTCGGAAGTGCCGAGCTGGATGGTCTGAGTCTTTTCTGTAAGTATGTTTGTCAGGTCGGGCGAAACGGTGTCGAAATATGCCATGTCCATGCCTAAAGCACGATGTAGCAATCTCTCTCGTAGTCTTCGAGAAACTCTTTCACCAATCACCGCCCAGCACACCGCCCAGCCCCAAGTAACGATAAAGTACCCAACCGCGACTGACATGAGTCGAAGTAGAAGCGCTCGGAGATCATCGGCAGGAGGCGGAAAGTTATTAATGATTCGTCCCAGAATGACACCGATGATTGGCAGAGGAATGCCAGCGGCCATGGCAAGGACAATTCCCAGAACTAGAATTGTTCGAGATTCCAGATCGTCCAGAGGCCTGTAGAGAGCAAAGTACGAAGTCCTGAATGGATTGAGTCCCAGAATCTGGCGAATGAAGGCTTGGCGGATAGCGATCATATCCGAGGCATATTGTGGCTGAACGGTCGCCAAAGAAGGTTCCGCATGCCTCTCCCACTGCATACTGCGTCGCATAGAGACGCCATCTTGGATTTCATCCTCGTCCGATTCGATAAGAGGCTGTGTTTCGTTGCTTTCGGAATCCGTGTCAATCGAAATGTGCGCGCTTGCAAGCGCGACAGGCAATTCTGAGGCTTGCATGACGTCAGTGCTTCATGGTTGCGAGAAACGCGAATGGAAGATGGCAGTGATTGCCAGTATTAATGAGCGAGATGGCCATGAGATGCCATTGATGTTTGGTTGTTGTTCCTGAGTCGTGTTTGAGGCGGCTTCAGTCTTGCGATGGATCCATGACGGCGAGTTCAAAACAAGGCTAGACGGTCTTGGCACGACGTTTAAACGATGGCGTGCCTGCGTCTTCACCTGCAGGTCCGCACATGCACAAACAGCATTCATAATTGCCATCTTACACGACTGGACTCGTGCATCCTTGAGCTTCAAATTATCAGAGACAGAGATAAGTTACAAAGGACCAAACAGGCCACAAGCTCGGGAACGCAGCCACATTCGAGATACTTTGACCGAAAAGATCGGCTAGACCCTCTTCAGGAACGACAAGTTTGTGATTCACAATAATAGCATCGATGTACAAAGTCTTCAAAACACGATCGATCGGCATAGTGGAATCGTGGGTACGTATTGAAGCCTGCAGCTGGTACGTGGTTCATCTTATGAATCAGATAATAATTTGCGCCTTTGCCCAGCCCCTGTGACTGGCTAGCCGCTATGGGCACTCCTGCACCAATACCACACTTCGCGACATCGGGAATGTCCGCGTTTGACCAAAGCTCCGAACTCTGTGGTTAACGCGTTCACGCTTCGCTTGACAAAGAGAATTTGGAGCCCGCGTGGGACGCTCGCGCTACATGCGTGGGAAGTGAACAGAAGGGAGCAGTGTCCGGAGCGCCGAATCTCATTGGAGGCCTTGCCCTCCACGTCGGACCACCTGCCAAAGCCAGCAAATGTCATGGTGGAGCCTCGATCTGGCGTCTTCTTACATTCCCGCGCCTTCCCTGGTCCACTCAAGCTCACTCGAGGGATGCCTGATCGTTCTCGCGTTGTGGAGAAGGTGATGCTGTGCGTCTACACACTAACTGCTGATGAGTCGAGTCCAGGATGTATGACGCTACTTTGACTGTCGACGCGCAACCCATCAACCCGAGCCACTACATATAAACTCATCGGAGTGGGCCTTCGTCGCAGCATCTGGCACGGCTACCCTCGCAATGTTATACTTCGTATTACAGCACTAGTCCGAAATTGTTGGATACTACAGTTTGCTCTGGGGCTTGCCGGCGGGCCGCGATTGACACCCCTTCTAGGTACCCACGACGCCTAACACAAAGTCTCAATGAGCTTCAAATCTGCACGGTAAGACTGCGTTGTCACACGTGCGCCAGTCTCTTGAATAGTCGTCAAAAGGAACTTGAAACTCTTCGACCAATCATCGCTCTGCAGTTTCTCATCCACGACGACGTGCCATATGGGGACTTTTTGCTCAAGTTCGTCATCTGCAAATAATCCTCACTCGCGATTTATTTCGGTAGAGCACTTGAAATTGCTGCGAGGCGGCTCGTGGCTGCACTAACTAAGATCTCCCAATCGCCACCGAACAATCATCTCGAAATTCCGATAACTTCGAAATGGTGCGCGTACCCGAGAACACCCACGATTTGTCCATACTCCACGCGCATCCGTCCTTGCTCCCAGGACCAAATCTGCTGCACGAGTTGGTTGCTCCTTCTTCGAGTGCTGTCGCTATCGATTTCCTGGAATACGGATCGAAGAAACGAGCATTTTCGTACGAGCAACTACACGTTTTGAGCGGCAGCCTCGCTCGAAGAATCACCGAAACGTTGACGAAGCTGAAAGATGCCTCTCCCATCATTCCGGTGCTATTACCACAGTCTCCTGAGCTGTATATCGTACTTCTGGCGATTTTGAAGGCTGGAAAGGCTTTCTGCCCTTTAAACCTGGACACACCAGCAGAGCGACTTCGATTCATCCTGGAAGACGTCTCCGCAGATTTGCTGCTCACGAACTCAACCATTCACGGATATCTAGATTTTCCTTCGCACCTTACTATCCTAGACGTCGACTATGAGCTACATCGGAGCGATAAGGTCGCAAAGCAGTTGCCACAAGCGCGTCCAGAACATCTAGCGTATGTCCTATACACAAGTGGTTCTACTGGCTTGCCGAAGGCAGTGAGTGTTTCGCATCGTGCTGTCACGCAAAGCTTGATAGCACACACTCGCCACATCCCAGCGTTCTCTCGATTCCTTCAATTTGCATCTCCGACTTTCGATGTCTCTATATTCGAGATATTCTTCCCTTGGTACAAGGCAGCCACCTTGGTCGGTCGTACTCGTTCCGAGATGCTTGATGACCTTCCTTCGACCATTCGCACACTTGAGGTAGACGCCGCGGAGCTGACGCCAACGGTAGTCACCAACCTGCTCGGCGGACGTTCGAGTGTGCCCGGTCTGAAGCTCTTATTTACAATTGGAGAGATGCTGACTCCAGATGTAATCAAGGAATATGGAGGAACCGCCACCAGGGACAGTATACTCTGGGCCATGTATGGCCCCACCGAAGCCTCGATACATTGCACTTTACAACCAAGAATTTCCGCATTCGCACCCACAACATCGATAGGATATCCACTAGACACCGTGTCAGCCTTTATCGTGAAGCCTTCCCGTGAAAGCGAAGGGTCCACAAAGTTTGTCATTCTACCAGTCGGAACTGAAGGCGAGCTTGCTGTGGGTGGTCCTCAAATTGCAAACGAATACCTCAACCGACCAGAGCTAACAGCCACATCTTTCGTACATCATCCAGACTATGGATGGGTGTACCGTACTGGTGACCGCGCGAGGCTTCGTCATGATGGCAATCTAGAGTGTCTAGGACGTGTTGTTGCTGGTCAGATCAAATTGAGAGGACAGAGGGTGGAGCTTGGCGAGGTCGAACAGATCATCATGAAAGTTGATCATTGTCGTGCGACCGTTGTAATGGTCATCGAAGACTCTCTAGTTGCCTTTTGTGCGGTTGGCAGTCATGATGTCTCGCACGACGATGTTTCGCAAATGTGCATGCGCTGGTTACCAGAAATCATGGTACCATCGCATGTACTGTTTGTCAGTGTCATGCCGCAACTTCCATCTGGCAAGATCGACAAGGCCTCTCTTATCCGACTGTACCGGCAAAGCTTGCAAGGCGATGGGTCGACAACCGACACTGGACTTTATAACGCCAACAGCAGCATTCTGGATATGATCGAATTTCACCTCAACCAGCCTCTCACTTTAGACTCGAACCTTGCATCCACTGGGCTAAATTCTCTTCAAGCCATCAAATTGGCCTCACGACTGCGATCAGCAGGCTTTCGGATCTCCACGATACAACTTCTTTCTGCAACCAAAGTTTCTGACATTCTCAAAATGTCGACGGAGTCTCAAGCCAACGGTATACATCTGCCCAAAGAAATCCCTGTCGAGGATGTTATGAAGAAGCTTCCAGAATTGAGGGTGTGGCGTGCAGACATCTCACATGTGCTTCCCTGCACCCCACTACAGGAGGCCATGCTTGCTGAGACCATGAAAAGGCCTAATGCTTATTGCAATTGGATCGAGGTGGAATTCGCGGAGCTTTACACCTATGCAGACATTCGCCAAGCCATCAGCCGTCTCGCGTTCCTCAACCAGATACTGCGGAGTGGGTTCTGTCTTGGCGATAAACACTGCGGTACATTTCTTCAAATCGTATGGAAAGGTCTAGACTCTTCGCAAGTTCAGCAAGTCAACGAATTTTCGAGACCATTTTCGCTTGGCTCGTTGGAGTCGCTACTGAGACCATTACACGTTCAGATCAGAAGGCACAAAGGAAAGGCACAGCTACTCTTTCAGATCCACCATGCTTTGTATGATGGCTGGTCCTTCGATTTGATGCTTCGGGACCTTGACGACCTGCTACATGGCCAGGATGTTCCGCCAAGGCCACAATTCCGACAAGTGGTGCGATACTTCCAAGACCAGGCAGGACTGGCAGGACCACGAGAAGAAGCCGAACAATACTGGAGTAGCCATCTCTCGGGCCATCCGCCTTCGACTGTGCCGAACTATAACGGTAAACTCATCGAAGGACGCATAACAAGCTCTTGGCGAGGCCGCTCTTCTGTTAAGCCACAGACATTATCTCAACGCGCTGGTGAAATATTGTGCAGCCCCCAGGTGTTCTTTCAGGCTGCCCTCGCATATGTTCTCAGTCTATACACGGGGAGCGATGATGTCGTTATGGGTAACGTGACTTCGGGCCGAACCATTCCTATCACTGGTATTGAGGACATAATTGGGCCGTGTATAGCCTCGCTCCCTTTTCGACTTCGGTTTCGAGACCTGGCCGATGTTCGTTCGATCCTTGAGGAAACTCAACGCATCAACTTGGCTAGCCTCGAGCATGCTTTATTGCCCTTACGTGATATTGCAAGAGCAGCCAATGTGCGAACCGGAACGGCATTGTACGACGCCCTTTTCGTGTGGCAACAGTCCCTTGACTTAAATTTGGCGACGGACTCATCTACACATGTGGTCGACAATGCGGATAACCTGGAATGTAAGGTCACATTCGAGGTGGAGCCCCATTCTGACCACATCATGATTCGTGCTACCTTCGACCCGGCCTATTTTCCAGTGGGACAAATTGAATATCTATCCCGACAATTGGATGAAACCGTTCAGTTGTTTCTCCGCGATCTGGATTGCCCCGCCAGCGATATATCGAAATCCTTCACCGCAAGTACACTCTCAATATCCAATGCGATGCCAAGGCAGTCGCCTATACAGCATGGACTGTCTCACGCAGTCGAACAATGGGCAATGCGCGAACCAGACAAGGAAGCAATTGTGTTCGGTCATATCAATGGTGGCTCGATGCGAGTCAAAGCCGCGACAACGTATGCTGCTCTGAACCAGAACGCGAACAGACTCGCTCGCCACATCTCAAGCAAAGGCATTCGTGCGGG
The DNA here is from genome assembly GCA_010015745.1 of Setomelanomma holmii. NCBI lineage: Eukaryota > Fungi > Ascomycota > Dothideomycetes > Pleosporales > Phaeosphaeriaceae > Setomelanomma > Setomelanomma holmii. Next base: position 110,833 of record ML978227.1, read on the forward strand.
TGATCTAGTTGGTATCGTCATGGAGAAGTCTATTGACCTGTACGCAGCCATCCTTGCGGTCATCAAAACGGGTGCAGGCTACCTACCGCTTGTTCCAGATCTACCCAGCGAAAGAGTCAGGACAATCTTACACAATGCTCAAGTCGATGTGTGCATTAGCGATTCTTCTGCATTAACTCGACTACGGGAACAGACGTCCTCCCACGTCATCGATCTTGACACAATCGACCTTTCTTGCTACGAGAACCATGACCTTGACACACCATATGAAGGAGCAAACGTCGCTTACGCTGTGTTCACGAGCGGCAGTACCGGGACTCCCAAAGGTGTTCTCGTGACGCAAGAAAACTTGATGAGCAACTTGGAGTATCTGTCTCATCTCTATCCTTTCACTACTGAATCGAGGCTGCTGCAATCATGCTCACAGGCCTTTGACGTGTCCGTCTTCGAAATCTTTTTCGCATGGCATGTTGGCATGTGCTTGTGCTCAGCGACGAAGGACGATCTATTCTTTGACATCGAGGATGCCATCAATAGTCTCAATATCACCCACCTCAGTCTTACACCTACAGTTGCAGCATTGGTCGATCCGGAGAGGGTACCACGAGTCAAGTTCCTAGTGACGGCGGGAGAAGCTGTCACAGAGCAGGTGCGACGAAATTGGGCTGGCCGTGGTCTATATCAAGGTATGATTGTCGTCTATAGCTTAACTGACCTTGGAAGATGACGAACCAATCTGCAGGGTATGGGCCTTCCGAAACTACCAACATTTGTACTGTCAAGCCTTCAGTATCGTCGACTGATCTCATCAACAATATCGGACGACCGTTCGCCAATACATCCGCGTTTGTGATTGATCCCGACAGTGCTACCTTCCTGCCACGTGGCGCAGTCGGCGAACTATGTTTTGGAGGTTACCAGGTCTTCAAAGGCTATTTGAACCGACCCGAACTGACCGCCGCGAAAATCATTCATCACCCTCAGTATGGACGCATTTATCGCTCTGGAGACCTGGGTATCATGCTACCCGATGATTCAATTCTCTTCGTAGGCCGACTAGATGATCAAGTCAAGATACGTGGCCAGCGAGTAGAGCTCGGAGAGATCACATCCGCAGTCTTGGACGTAGAGGTTGTACAAGATTGCATGACGTTACTCATACCCAATCACCAACAGTCAGACCTGCTAGCTGCTTTCTGGGTCCCTGTTGCAAATAGCTTGCCTGACTTCTACGTATTAGACACGCAGAACATTCGCTCAACTACTTTAGACATCTACGCCTCCTTATTAAATCGCCTACCTTCCTATATGATGCCTTCGCATCTCATCCCCGTTTCACGACTCCCGATGACTGCGCAAGGCAAAATAGACAAAAGGCGTCTCACTGAATGCTTTCATAGTATCGACCAGCAGTCATTGGATTGCGCCACGCATTACCAAGATAAATCTAATGATGAGAATATAACCGATGCATGGGAGATTCGGGTCCGAGATTTACTGGCAGACACGCTTCGGACTCCGCCAGGCAACATCCGACGGTCTTCATCATTCTTCACCTTAGGCTTAGACTCGGTATCCGCGATCAGCTTGGGCAACGCACTCAGGAAGGCTGGATTGGGCAACTTTGCTATCTCCACGATCCTCAGGTGTTCAACGATTGCGCTACTCAGCACACAAAAGAATACATCTGCATCTTCAAACCAAAGGCCGCGTGAGGAGCTTGCACGGCCTGAAGAAGCACTTGATTCTGGAGAAGTTTCGCGCATCCGGCAGATGTACGGGAAGATATCACAGTGCTGCAAGATTCGACCCTGCACGCCTCTTCAAGAAGCTATGCTTTCGAGCGGGGCGTCGTCCTCATCAGGCTCAACATACACCAACGCCATAGTATTCACTATCAATGGTGACCTCAAACGCCTTCAACACGCATGGGCCACAATTTTCGAACGACATGAAATCCTCCGAACCTCATTCGTTGCTACAAATGACCCATCGCATGCCTGGGCGCAGGTGATCTGGGAAGTTGCGAGCATACGATGGGGTATGGTAAACGCCTCAAATGGTGCACGAGCACGAGCCGATAAGATGATTAGAAATCTCTTAGACACTGATAGACCGCCTGTGTGGCTTGCAGTCGCAGAGGAACAACACAGAACAAGTCTACTTTTCTGTTGTCACCATGCCATGTACGATGGGACTGCCATCCGAACATTGCTTGCCGAGGTTCAGGACGTTTATCACCATCGACAAGTCCCGCCACCTGTCTCATATGACCTATATTTACAGCAAATGCTGTCTCAAGACCTCAAGCTGGTAGATCAGTTCTGGGAAGCCTCGTTCAAGGGTTTCGAGCCTGCTTACTTTCCCGACCTCACCGGAAGGTCGCAACCCAGACGACAAAGTTCTTCGACCTGGCGAAAGGAACTGCAATTGCCACTCAGCGAAATACGTCAGGCCTGCCAAAATCTATCGTGGTCCTTGCTCTCCGTAGTGCATGCAACCTGGGCTAAGCTCCTTCACCTTTACACCGGCGAGAGCGATCTATGCTTTGGAAACGTAGTGAGCGGAAGGGCTTTTCCTGATCATGATTTCGATCGTCTTGTTGCGCCATGTTTCAACACTTTGCCGGTCCGTGTAAACTTTGACTTTCGCAAAGACAATGCCTCGTTAGCCGAACAGACACATACTTCCAGCCTCAACTCGCTTGAGCATCAGTTGACGCCACTCCGTCGGATTCAGAAGCTGGTGGTCAGGGACGAAGGTCGGCTGTTCGACACTCTGCTTATTCTACAGCAGCCCAGCGAACCTCTTGACGAAACCATCTGGACACTTCGAGAAGATTCTGGTGATATGGACCTGCCCCTGGTGTGCGAAATCATTCAGGACCAATCTAAGGACAGATTAGAAGTGCTCATCCACTATAACAGTACTGTTTTATCCGAATCTGAAGCTAGGATCGTTGCGGACACCTTCGAGTTCAGCCTCACAACCTTGATTCAACATCCGAATGCGCCGGCCAATGATGCAATCGGCCTCCCAAAACACCTTCGAGCCGAGAGTAATTTGCAGTACGAGGCTATGAAAACCAACGAGCTCTTACACTCGAGCTTCGGATGCAACGCAAGAACCTATCCGGAGCGAATTGCGCTAGACTTCGCTCATGGGAATGGAATGCGAACGACCTGGTCTTTCAATGACCTGAACGAGAAGGCCAATGACATTGCACATGCGCTCATCGCACGCGGCACGAAGCCTGAAGACATTGTCGCCATTCACGTGTCGAAAAGCCCATTGTTCTATGCTAGTGTACTGGGTGTTTTGAAAGCCGGTGCTGCCTTTGCACCGGTTCACCCCGATCTGCCCGATGCGAGGAAGTGTCTAATGCTTGAGGAGCTCGCAGCGAAAGTCATACTCATCGCGAAAGACCAAGATACCCCCAGTACACTCCCTTTCGGAGACATCCTCAACGTTCAGGTAGTCGATCGTACTACGAAGGGTGATCCCGTCATCGAAGGTCTTACCAGCTCAAACATAGCCTACTGTCTATTCACGAGCGGATCCACAGGTACGCCGAAAGCTGTCAGCATGGAGCATTGCGCTCCAATACAGACCATTGAGTCCTCGAGAGCACTCATACCGTGGGACCCTTCCTCCCGGCTCCTTCAGTATGCTGCTGTGACTTTCGACATGTGCTATTACGACTGCTTCCTTGCGTGGTCATTTGGCTTTACACTGTGCGCTGCCGAGCAGCAGATGATGCTGGATGAACTCCCTAAGACGATCAATGAACTCCGCGTCGATCTTTTAGACCTCACGCCATCAGTAGCAGCTTCTCTCACTAGGGGCGAGGTACCTCGAGTCAGGTGGCTGTATTGCATTGGCGAGACCATGACTCCTGATATCGTTGAAGCATGGCAAGATGCATGCGTCAATTCCTACGGGCCAACTGAAGCTGCGTTCTGTACTACAATACAGCCGGTGTCGAAAGACGTCAAGACCGCTGTCATTGGCCGACCTTTTCCTAGTACTTCATTTGCGGTCTTTTCTGCGTATGGAGAAAGACCATTGCCGGTGCTCAGCGTCGGAGAGCTATACATCGGAGGTGCACAGCTGGCACGGGGCTATCTTGGCAAATCAGATCTGACCGTGGAGAGATTTGTGTCCAAGTGCGGCCAAAGATTCTACCGCAGTGGAGATATGGTGCGAATGCTCAGCGATGGCAGTTTTGAGTTTATTGGGCGAGCAGACGACCAGGTCAAGATTCGAGGGCTAAGGGTGGAGCTGGGGGAGATAAACCACGTTCTCCAAAGTTCGCATGACGAGGTCAAAAGCGCCGTCACGCAGATCTTGAAGAAGAATACATCAGCGAAAGAGCAGCTTGTATCATTTCTTGCGACCAATCATCCAATCGATAACAAAGTGCAGGAAGAAATTCGAGGTCATCTCAGACAAAAGGCCAAGAATTTCCTGCCAGCATATATGGTCCCACGATTCTTCATCTTTGTCGACATTGTTCCTCGATCGCTGGCTGGCAAGATTGACAAGGAAGCCCTTGCTGATATTTTCCGTCGATCACCCGAGGTTGACGAGTTGACGAACGGTCTCTCCACACACACGTACGATTATCAATGGACGGATATCGAAAGACTAATTCGAGAAGTCTTCGCAAAGCTTTCGCGCTCTGCCTTGGAAGACGTGTTACCATCGACAACAATCTATCAGCTTGGCCTCGACAGTATCAGTGCAGTACAGGTCGCCGCCGCCCTTCGACGAGAAGGCTATGGCTTGAACTCGGCAGACGTCATGAAGTATTTGACCTGCGTAGATATTGCGGCACACCTAATCCAAGCTACCAGGAGCCAGCAGTCACCACAAGCTACTTTTGACTTTGAATCGTTCGATGCCACGCACAGGGCAACCATACTGTCCGCGCACAATCCCGCTATCGGAGAAATTGAAGCCATCCTTCCTTGTACACCTCTACAGGAAGGTATGCTATCTCAGATGCTTGCGAAAGATGGCAACGTGTACATCAACTTCCTTCGCCTCGAATTGCGGCGCGACGTAGACATGGAAAGAATGAGAGAGGCATGGCGACAAATCATGCAGAAGCACCCCATCTTGCGAACAGGCTTCACACATCTACAGGACAAGAAACAGCCCTTCGCCATGATCGTGTACAAATCAAGTGCCATCAAATTGCCCTGGTATACATCTACAGACAACACCGCGCCCGAAACAGCCGACGAGTGGTTGGAAAAGATGCGCGGCCGAGCCGCGGTCGACTTTTACCGACCTCTTTGGCAGATCAGAATCGTCTTTGATTCTCAAAATGCATACCTCGATATCGCCATCTTCCATGCTTTATTCGATGCACAAAGCTTACAATCAATCTTCCAAGATGTGCTGAGCGCATATGTTGGTCAAGCCGTTCAGTCTGCCCCCTCACTCCGAACAGTGGTCGATGGTATCATCCAAAGAAGCAAAGATCAAGAAGGTGAAGGAAGAAAGTTCTGGGATGATATGAGCAAGCAAGCCACTCCCTGCCGATTCCCAAACTTGAGTCCGCTCAGACAAGAAGTGCAATTGCCCGGAATTTGCATATATCAATCTGCCCAGTCACTTCATGCCATGGAAAAAGCCTGTCGGCAAGCAAATACCACCATACAAGCTGTCGGACTTGCGAGCTGGTTGTCTTTGATAGCTGCGTATACGGGAGAACGTACAGCAACTTGCGGGCTTGTCCTTGCTGGTCGCACTTTCGAAGCCGCAGAGGACGCCGTGTTTCCCTGTATCAACACGGTTCCCTTCTCATGTGAGCTGACAGGGGATGACAAGAAAACGCTAGATCTGGTCACCGGGTTACTCGCTGGCGTGCAGCAACATCAGCATATTCCGTTGAGTAGGATCCAGAAGCTAATGGGCTATCCAAACGAAGCCCTTTTTGACAGCATTTTCGCATACCAAAAGCTGCCTTCGCAGAAAACCAGGAACAATCTATGGGCCATCGTTGATGAGAAAGCGACGATCGAGTATCCAGTGTCCATCGAGTTGGAGCTAAAAGAGGACCGTCTAGAGTACCGCCTTACCATCATGCCACATACAATACCACAGAAGCAGGCTAATTTGATGCTTAAGCAATTCGATCATTTGATTCAGTACTTCCTCTTTCCAAACGCAAATTCTGAAGAGGTCCAGGAATCACTGTATTCTGTCACCCCAGCCAAGGAGTCAGTACTGCAGTCGGGAATCCAATTCCTCCACGATTTTGTCGAGCAAACTGCCGCGAAATATCCACAACGCCGTGCGCTCGAGTTCGCCGATTCTATCGACCGAGGAAGCTATTCCGCTAGGACATGGACGTATCATGAGCTCGACTGCGAGGGTAACAAGATCGCGCACCTTCTAATCCACAATGGCGTCCGTCCCTGTGACTTGGTCGGGGTCTGCTTCGACAAGTGCCCCGAGGCGTCTTTCGCGATGCTGGGTGTGCTCAAAGCTGGGTGCGCTTTTGTTGCCATTGATCCAGCTGCACCAGCGGCTCGTCAGAGGTTCATTGTTGAGGATTCGGGAGCTACTGCCGTCTTGTCTATGACAGCTCACTCTGTTGGGTTCGCGGCACATGTGGTTGTGCCCACCTTGAATCTGGATGAGGCGTCGACTGCGTCTTGTCCAAGCACCACACCTGTGTTGCAGCGGCAGATTAGCCCTCAAGATCGCAGCTACTGTCTGTACACGAGTGGTACGACTGGAACTCCTAAGGGATGCGAGTTGACACATGAGAATGCGGTCCAGGCACTTCTGTTCTTCCAGCGTATCTTTGCTGGCCACTGGAATGCTGAGTCGCGCTGGCTGCAGTTCGCATCATTCCACTTTGATGTGTCCGTCCTTGAACAGTATTGGAGTTGGTCCATAGGCATTTGTGTCGTCTCCGCGCCACGAGATGTCATCTTCGAAGATCTTCCCAACTCTATCAACACGCTTGGCATCACCCATATCGACCTGACACCCAGTCTTGCGCAACTTTTGCATCCAGAAGATGTGCCAAGCCTCTGTAAAGGTGTTTTCATCACGGGAGGTGAGAGCCTGAAGCAAGAGATATTGGATATATGGGGTCCGAAGGCAGTCATCTACAACGGATATGGACCAACCGAAACGACTATCGGATGTACCATGTACCCCCGTGTTCCGGCTAACGGCAAGCCTTCTAATATCGGCTGGCAGTTTGACAACGTAGGTACATTGGTGCTTCGGCCTGATTCAGACGTGCCTGTTCTTCGAGGTGGTATTGGCGAGCTCTGTGTGTCTGGGAAGCTTGTTGGTAAAGGCTACCTCAACCGCAAGGAATTGACCGATAAAAGCTTTCCGTATCTGGCGCGTTTCAGTGAGCGTGTGTACCGCACCGGAGATCTCGTGCGGATTCTACACGATGACAGCTTCGAATTCCTAGGTCGCGCAGATGACCAAGTCAAGCTTCGTGGACAGCGGCTAGAAATTGGTGAGATCAATTCGGTCATCAGGCAGTCAAATCGGCAAGTTACCGACGTTGCAACTATGGTCCTCAAACATCCTCGGCAGCAAAAGGATCAGCTCGTATCGTTCGTTGTGTATGGCCGAGCGAAAACCGACTGCGAAGTCTTACTGAACGCTCCGTTCGATACGACAAACGTAAAAGAAGCATGCCATGAGAAGCTTCCGCCCTACATGGTGCCTACGCACTTCGTCTGCTTGACTTCTATGCCACTCAATGTCAACAACAAAGCCGATGGGAAGAAGCTGAGGAACTTGTACAACAAAGTATCGGCCGCCGATCTTTACAAGCTATCGAACTCGTCCGTGGACCAAGATCAAGCATGGTCAGACCAAGAAGCAAACGTTCGCCTTGTTCTCATGAAGGAGCTTGACGTTAACCAGGATGCCATTGGTAAAGATACCAGCTTCTTCGAGCTCGGTATGGATTCAATTTCCGTTATTGGGGTTGCAAGAGCAATGAAAATGGCGGATTTCAAGAACGTTACTGCGTCTATGATCATGGCTCACTCAACTTTGCGCCGCCTCTCGAAAGTCATGTCGACGAGCATGGCAACTACAGCTAAGGATGCAGCGCTTCTGGCGGCTCAACAATGGATTGCAGCAACGCAACATCGTTATCGACGCACCGTTGCGCAATGTGTCGGAATCAGTACTATCAATATCGAAGCTCTGGCACCGTGTACACCTCTCCAGCAGGGCATGATTGCACGGTCACTCGAAAGCAAGGAGGGCCTCTATTTTAACACTTTCCAATTTGAGCTAACTGACGACGTGGAGGACCAACGACTCCGGGCAGCGTGGCAGACTGTGTTTGATGCTTTTGGGATCTTGCGCACGAACTTTACGAACACCGAAGACGGATTCGTGCAGGCAGTTCTGCGGAACGTCGATCTGCCGTGGATAACGGATAGTACTGTCAAGAACGAGTCGATTGAAGACTGTGTCGCTAGACTGAGATCCAGGTGGCTTGAAGCCAACGAGCAGAACTTCATCCGACCATTCGAGCTCATCCATGTCCACAGCCATGGAGAACAGCAACTCGTGATGCACATTTTCCACGGGCTATACGATGGCATCAGCATCGAGTTGATCTTCAAGGCCGTTTGGGACGCCTACAACGGTCGACAGCCTAGCAAAGACGCACCTGACTTCCAGTCCGTACTCGCGCATGGACCTTTGAGAGTCTCGCAGGAGTCAAAGAAGTTCTGGCAGCAACATGTCTCATTCAGATTCGCTCGGCCTTTCCCATTGCTTGCAGTCAACGCTACCGACAAGCCTATCAAAGTTACCAGAGAGCTTCGTGATCTAGGTGAGCTTGAGTTAACGAGACGGAAACTCAATGTTACTGCCCAGGCTATTGCTCAGGCTTGTTGGCTTAGCGTGCTCCACCAACATACCAAAACTGCAACAACAATTGGAGTTGTAGTTTCAGGCCGGAGCATTGACCTCGAACATTCTGATCAGATTGTTGGGCCAATGTTCAACACCATCCCTTATCAACATCACCTTCATCAAAAGGAGACATGGGTATCGATCATAAAGAGAGTGCATGAGTTCAATGTGTCTGTAAACCCGCACCAACATACCGCATTGCGAGATATTGCGAAGTGGTGTGGGATGGACCGCCGGCAAGCACTCTTCAACACGCTTTTCGTATATCAAGTTGCCCAAGGCGAAGCAGAATGGGCACAAAACGAAGCCTGGAGACTCTCGAGTGGTGATACCGTGGCAGACTACCCACTAGCATTTGAGGTCGAGCAGCGAGGCAACGAAGCTTGGGCGTTGACGCTAGTCGCTCAAGGCCATGTCGCAGATGTGGTGACATTGAATACGCTACTTGAAGACTTCGAAAAAAAGCTTGATCAAATCATAGGAGATGAAAGCGCGGAGGTCTACACCATAGAGGCGAACGGCGCTGCGGACGACAAAGAGCCCGAAAGGAGTCGCGAGGTCTCCAATGGCATACATCCCTCTTCAAACTTCACATGGAACAACACTGCCAAAGCATTGAGGGAAGCTCTAGCGGATCTTACTGGCAGCGAACTTCACGACGTGAATAAGACAACATCGATCTTCGAACTTGGACTGGATAGCATCGACGCTATTAAGCTGTCTTCCAGACTCAAGAATCGTAACCTTGACCTCCCCGTGAGCGGTATCATGCGAGGCTTGACAATCGAGGGGATGCTTTCACAGATCAGAAGCACCAATCATACAACGCAGAAGGATGATTCCAACGAGTATGAGCTCGAAAGTCAACAAGCCGAGCTCATGAGCTACTTCGAGCAGCGCAATTTCGATATGAGTCGAGTCGAGGCCGTACTCCCACTGACACCACTGCAGGAGGGAATGGTCGCAGAAATGATCAGATCCGACTTCAGAAGATACTATAACTTCGATGTCATGGAGATCAGTCAAGAGGCCAACGTCGAGAAATTACGCGACGCTTGGGTCCGGGTCGTGGAAGCTTCACCGATACTACGCACCTCATTCATGGGAATTGATGATCCTGAGCTCAGAGATTCATTTGGCCAAATTGTTAATACCCAAAGTCACAAGTTTTGGGATCATATCACGACAGCCAGCACACCTGACTTTCCGGCTTTATTCGAGGAGTTGCGCCACAGAGAGACACAGTTAGCCCTCTCAGAGCCACCCTTCCATGTTCTACTCATCGAATCTCCCATTAGATCGCATCTAGTCTTGTCTCTTGCGCACGCTCTATATGATGGATGGTCGCTTGGCTTACTACACGCGGATGTACAGTCCGCCTACAACGGCACCTTCCAGCCCCGGCCCAACTATCAGCCCGCCTTGTCCTCCATATTATCTACAACTGCAGCTGACGCGACTGCATTCTGGCAGGACTACCTTTCTGGATCCAAGCGAAGCACATTTGCACATACACGCAAACAACAAGATGCCGCGCCTCAGATCGTCCATCGCCTCGAGCACAGCAGCAGGATTTCTGCCAACGACATCACGATCTTTGCAAAGAAGGCGAACATCTCCGTGCAAACACTTGGGCAAGCCGTTTATGCCATGGTCTTGTCGTCCTACGTTCGATCGTTGGACGTGGTTTTTGGGTCTGTACTCTCCGGCCGCGATGATGAGATGGCCTCACAGCTCATATTTCCCACGATGAACACCGTGGCAATCCGTATCATCCTCCACGGAACTCGTCTCGAGCTTTTGCGACACGTACAGGACAGCTTCATGAATCTGAAGCAATACCAGCATTTCCCTCTTCGCAAGGCGCTTACACTAGCAGGAGTGCATGGCGGACTATTCGAGAGCTTGTTCATCTATCAAAAGAGTGTGGACATAGCTGTGCAAGACCAACCGCACTTGTATATAAGCGTTGAGGGATACAGCGATGTCGAGTATGCAGTCTGCGTGGAAATGGAAATGGCCCACGATGAGCTCAAGTGGCGATGCGCAGTCAAAGACGAGTTCTTTGATAAAAGAGGCACAAAGGAACTGTTCAGCAGGCTGGACATGGTCCTCGAAGAAATCATGCGAGGACCGGACAAACCTGTACTCGATCTCACTTCAGATGGTACTTCCGTGTGCGGTCTTCCACCGTTTACGAATAGTGAGACGACAAGCACTCTGGACACTGACGGTAAACCTTTCCAGGTCCACCACATGCATAGTACCGAGCAATTACAGGCCATTCAAGCCATCCGCGAAGCCCTAGCTACCGTCTCGGGAACTCCAAGAGATGAAATCACAAAAGAAACAACCATTTTTCATATTGGCCTTGACTCGATCAGCGCCATCAAGGTTTCGTCCCTTCTTCGCACGAAAGGCATCTCTCTAAGTGTTGGCGACATGCTCCGAGCTGGTACGATCTCACAAATGGCATGCGTGCTTGATGCACGGCCAGCGCAGGAAGCCAAAACCAAGCCTCTTGGCGAGGTGGCCCTTCAAAAACTCCTGCGAAGCGTGGATCAATATGCAATCAAACAACGTGCCAAACTCGCGGGCGTGCCGGCCGCTAGTGTCGATGGGCTGCGTGTACTGCCGGTCACACCTGGGCAACAATACATGCTGTCAGTGTGGCTGAACACCAAGGGGAGTAATATGTATCACGAGTTTGAGTATACACTCGACGGGCGATCAACATCTCTGGACGACCTCAATGATGCATGGCGGACCATTGTGGCGACAAATTCGATCTTTCGAACATGGTTCATCTCTACATCGAGCTTGCAGCACCCTTATGTGCAGGTGGTGGAGGAAAACGTTGGGAAGCATCTGCATACTGAGGTCCTGGATGAGTCGACATCATCTTGCGCATCTCAGGAGTCGGAGATACTGCAGCCATGGGCGAGACTTTTCCGAACGCACATTACCGACCATGGTTGTGGTATCAAGCTCAAAATTCATCACGCACTTTACGATGGTGTTAGTTTACCAATCCTTGTGCAACAGCTGCAAAATCTTTGCAATGGATTGGCAGCATCATCCCCAACCAATATCTTCAGCAAGCTTTTGCTAAGCCAATGCACCGAGTCTGCAATCAAGAGCAGGAGAGCTTTCTGGATACATTATCTTGGTGGACTCAAGCAGTCCCGCCTTCCACACCCAGCCGCTACACCGCTCAAGAGAGTAGAAATCTTCAAACCAGCGTTGCTCCTTTCGGACACACTAGAGAAGACAACGCGCAACAACGGCGTTTCTTGGCATGCGTTGTTCCTTGCTGTGTACGCAGAGCTATACGCCGCCCTGACATACAAAAGCGGTAGTCCAGATGTCATCGTAGGCGTCTACCTCGCCAACCGGTCCGACGATGGCATCGCATCGGCGGCCATACCAACTGTCAATCTCTTACCACTTCGTATCCGTTCGCCATACGCGCATGTGGACGATCTGATAGCTTCGGCTAAAGAGATACAAAAAGACCTCCGAGAAATAAGCACACCGGACAATGCCTCAGCTAGTCTCTTCGAGATCAGTGAGTGGACTGGTATCAGGGTTGACACATTTGTCAATTTCTTGAGCTTACCAGACGCGGAGACACAAGAGGTTGCGTCTAGTGATGGGAATGTCAGAATCGTGCCAGCTCAGACAGGGCAATGGACAGAGCCGCGAAGTGAGGTAGTCGATCGTGCTGCGAAATTTACTACTGAGCATGAGGCTAGTCTGCAGAAGTACTTGGTGAACGAGAGAGTGAACGAGGCTTATTTGGTGAGTTGTGCTATTACAAGCGCTGGTCCCGAAAATGGGCTAATACATGCACAGCATGCTGTGGACGTCGAAGTTGCTATCCGTAACGGCTCTTTGGATATTGGCGTCTTTGCACCCGCGGAGATGTTAGGACTGACGGAAGGAGAGAAGTTGACCGGGGAACTAAAGGAGCATTTGGAGAGTTTCAAGGCCTTTGAATGATGGTGTAGGTCATTGGCATTTTAGGGGGTATCAGGCGCACTAGTAGAGGGTATCTCGTTTGGCGTTGATTCCAAAGATTTGGCGTTTATCGGTCTTTCTTCATCTCTTACATGGTCATTTCATAGCATACATAACGACTTACGACCTTGGCATTTCCCACCCAAGCCTCTCCATCCCCCATCCCCATCTCACACCGCTCATGCTATGCCCTACTCATACCCTCTTCACCCCCTTCCCACCAGCCCCCGACTTTCCAAACGCACCCACAATCGTCAACCCGCGGTTAACATGCAAGAAAGCCGTAACGCCCACATTCCCCCAGACCATCGCATTCCACCCCCCAACATCCAAAAATACATCCCGCCCCATGACCGCGTACGAGGCGTACAAATGCCCAATGTCCCCGCACGCCACGAAGAACAGGTACCACCATGTCACGCGCGGCTCGCGCGTTATAAATGTGCACACGACAGCCAGGCCGGCGAGGAGCGCGTAGATGTTGCCGAGGGTGTTGGCGAGAATGAGTGCGGACGGGGGAACGGGTGTGAGGGTGCTGGATGTGGTGGGGATTTGGGCGGTTACGAAAGCGCTGGGGTTGGAGAGGGCGGTGTAGAAGCCTAGGACGAGGGAGACTGTTGGTTTGTTAGTTGTGTGTGGACTGCGTATGAGGTATGTATGGCGCTATGAACATGGCGGGTGGTGTTTGGGGAAAGCTTACTGGGCTCAAAGTAGGCGAAGACGAGGGCAGGCCAGGCTGGTAGGGTGGTTCCGAGCGCCATTGTGCTTTGTGATACGTGATATTGGCGAAGCTTAGGGTCTAAGAGTGTGACCTGGTGACACTGTGATATGAACACAGAGAACCGCGAGGTTCATCTGTCTCGCGTCGTGCGCTGGTCAGGCTGTACACGCGATGATCGCGCTGACGGGCGTTCCGATGGCTGTTGGGGATCCGGAATGGTTCCGAGCAAGCTGGACAATTGACTTCAGCTTCGACACAAGCGAAACACCGTATCAAGGCAATACGCTGCAGAACACGATTGGCACATACGCAATGATTACATGGATTCTGCCGGTAGGGTTGCTTTGCTGGCCCCGCGCCTAATGTACAGGTATTGGCTGCTACTCAACCTTTGGCTTCATCGCCCTGGCTACGAAGAACCGCACCTTTAGCACCTCTTCAGAAGGCAGCTCGACCTCCAATGCCTCGGGCAACACTTCGAATCGAAAATTCACCAGTTCAGCGTTGCTCAGAATAGATCTCAACTCGTCTAATGTGAACCCTCGCGGTCCCTTCCTATCTGTGCCCTCTTGATGTCCGTCATCGAACAAATCCTGGATGTACAATATGCCACCAGGTCGCAGTCTTTTCGCTAGACGGCGGACGGCATCTTCACTGCTGGGGAAATGGTGCAGGGCTGCGCCGACTGTGATGAGATGGAAGTCATTAAGCCTTTCGTCTGCGAGCGTCGAGGGTTCAAGGGGGTCTGAAAGCAAGTTTCCCGCAAACGCCATTGTGCTCTTTTGACTAGGGCCGAGCTCGTCGATCTTGGCTTTGTATTTCTCGATCATAGTCGGAGAAACATCGATGGCTGTGATAGACGAGACTTGCGGTGCGAAGAGCTGGATTGTCGTCAGTGGCTAACCCTCAACACAAGAAGCAATACGCACTCTGCTAAGGAAGCCATCTCCGCAGGCATAGTCAAGCATCTTGATCTCAGTACTAGAGCTAGCTCGATCCATCCCGACGAGTTCGAGACGCTCTCGTATGCTTTTCGCGAGCTTTTCGCGACTTCGCTTGTTGATGGGCCGCTCTTCGAAACAGTCCATTATTGCACTGGATGTATGTCAGTCCTCTGCACAAGAATACTTCTGAAGGTGTTGGCAAAATTGTACCCAGCATCTAGTTCCTTCGCTGTGACAACCATAATGATAGCGCCCAGGCACTGAAGTGTGTTCGAGTTCTGGTGCTAAATGCAGCTGGAATTCTGTGCGTGTCCAAAGGTCTTGAATGCTGCTCAGAGTACCGCAGTGCTCAGCGGAGACTTACCAGAATCATTTGCTGCCATCTCTTGCAACGTACAAAGTCTCCGATGGTGCGTTGTTGCAAGCACCGGAGACTTATGCATGTGCATCGCATATATGTTGCTAGTCCCTGCGGTACTCTTGGAGACGCCCATCCCAGAAAAATTGCCTCGACCAATGCTTCATTGGTGCATGGCCGCCCGATATCGTTCCCATGACAGTCGTCTGCACACACCACCACTGACGCCCGCGTAGCTCTTCCACTTCGCCATTTCCTCAAGTGAGGCCACTCCTGGTGACAAGGTCGTCCAGAGACTGTCACGCTTGGTAATTGCCGCATCCCCGAGACCATCGCCCAATCTCTTACTACCAACGCAGTGGTCGAGGGTGCGGCCTTCCCGCGAGAATTGCGCTACGGAGTCTGCTTGCAGGGGCCCTGAGCGCATGGTCGTGTGAAGGCACACAGGCACAAGTATTTGGTCCAGCAAAATGCGCAATTCACGCTGACGTCCAGTGAGACTTGTGCCGTGCAGTAAAACCTTCTACGTCTCCCCACTCGAACGTAATCATCTCAAGCTTCCCACTCTTGACCAGATCTCTCCAATCTGACCCAGGCTCCAACTCGTCGATATTGCTGTCGCCTAAGACATGGTTACCGACGAGTGCAATATCCTTCACTACATATGTTCCGTCCTCTAATGGATTCAAGACGAAAGGTAGGTTGATGCCGAAGAGTCTAGCTACAATTTTGCCCCTCGTATGCATAAGATTTGTAGCGCCGAAACGGGCTGTATCAGTGAGGAAGAAATTGGAGTTGTAACAAAACTTAAGAGTCCGTTCCAGCTCGTGATACTGATGCCGAGACTCCACAAGGGGCGGGTGAAGATTGTGGTTTGTGACTAGTGCACGCTGCATAGGTCGAGAGCTGTCGATAGTGCCATCCTTTGGATGCCAAACATAAGACAAAGCATCACAAGTCGGTTTGTCATCCAAACAGGTTGTTTGGATCGATATATTGGATAGGATCGTCGAAGTCTACAGGGAGTAGCTCAATGAGTCGGATGTCCCGTGGACCAAGAGTACGACAAGGGGCCGGCCTGGGCATCGACATGCCGAGTATGCTGCTATCATGACTTCTGCGGTCAAGTTTGCTGTCGCACCTGCGTATGTTCACGTTACACAAGTATGAGGGGTTGGTGCCTTGGCGACGGCAGACAATAAGAGCACGGAACACTTCCGCACCTGCCCCTCCGTTCAAGAACTTGGACAAGAATAATTCTTGAGCCTTGCTTCACACGCTCCATACCTAACCACGACACGGCAACATGTCGAAGCCGAAAGATCTCAAGGCTCTCGTAGAGCTCACAAAGACAACACAGGGTCTTCTTACGCATTTTCAGTCTTCTCTCGCGCCCTCCACTTCTGTAGCACCTGCGCAGACTCAAACATCAATCACCGAGCTACCGAGCCCTCTCGATGTCGTCAAGGCTTCCACGACCCTACTCAAGTCGCATACGACGACGCTTTCACTCCTGCTCATCAATCCTCCGCTCACGCCCTCGGCGATCATTGCGAAGATCAGCGATGTCAGCTCTGGCGCCTTGAGCGGCATGGTCGCAGCCGCGTCCTACGTGCCGCAGGCTGGGCAGAAAGATGATGTCGGCAACATGATGCGAACGGAGTGGAAGGCGCAAGTGCGGAGACTGCTGGGGACATGGGGCGATGTGCTTGCACTGGTACTGCGCATGGCAGAGAGCAGGCAGAATGTGAAGGGTAAAGATACAGGACCAACCGAGGGCGAGAAGCAGGACGTGCTCTCTGCGACAGGTGTACTATGGGAGGCTTGTGATGCGCTTGTCAAATTTTGTAATGATGGAGTTGTGGGCTTAGTGGTCAAGAAGGCGCAGGAGCTGCGGGCGACGTTGCTTGATGCTGTCGAAGAGCTGAAAGAATGGGGTGAAGATATCGAGGATGACGACGACGAGGCAGAGGGCAGCGATGACGAGGACGATCTGTTTGGCGCGTCGAATAAGCTGGGCAAGGACGACAAAGAGCTGAAGGAGCTGCTGGACACCAGTGTCAAGAAGCTGAAGATGGTGGGCATGCTGTACCAGGCTCTGCTCAAGAGGAGGTTGAAGACATATCCAGCGCCCACGACGTCTGCTACTACAGCGACAACAAATGGCACCAGCGAAGCGGCACCGCGTCCTGCTCAGAAGCTGGATGAGCTCATGGCGATACTGAAAGCAATACCCGAAACCGTGGACGATCTTGCCAGCGCATTCTACGACCTCGACGAAGACGAAGCAAAGGAGACGCTCGAAGAGTGCTGCAAAGAAGCAAAGAGCGCTGCCGAGCTGGTCAAGCATAGCTGGACAGGTTCAGACGACGAGTTTACTGCATGGTCTGCGAAATGGATCGCTGCGCTCGATGCAGCCTGAGCACAACAGAAATAGACGGAGGATACTTGAACAGCTCGACATGCAATTTCTGGCCATATCCTACAACAACACAAGTCCCCATCCATCCTACAACGCAAGCACGCCAATCAACCCCATCGCAACAGCAGCGCCGTAGCCGACGACAACATTTCCAGCCGCAGCACCTGTACTAGCAGCTGCTGTCGCGCTTCCAGTCGCGCTCTTCGTCTGACTCCTTGTCGCTGTTCCACTCACAACCGACGTCGCGGCCGAAGCGAGGGACGATGGCACAACAGTGGGGATGTTAGTGATGGTGACACCAGCGGCGGCGCAGAGGGTTTGGACGGCGGATGCGATGCCTGGAATTGTTATCAGTATCTTGTACAAAGAGGTGGAAAGTTGTGTAGTGGAAAAGACGTACTAGCGATTTCCGATGCGCTGCAGCGCGATGGCGTGCATCCGTTGAGCGAGTTTGTGATGCTCTCACGCCCGGTCGTGCATTGGCATTTTGTGTCTGTCAAGCCGCATCCAGAACCGCCGACTGCGGCGGCGAAGCAGGGAATCTGTTGTTATCATTAGGCTGGGTTATCCGAGAAACGTCGACGATCAAGTGCGCGGAAGTATCGACTTGAAACTGCAAACGTGGAGAGATATGTATGTTGCGGGCCGTTTGGATGACTGGCTGGGGTCTGGGTAGGAGGGCGGAAGATGGAAGGATTCGATATGCTTTTGCGCAGCTGGGTTGTGCATGCTTTTGCAGTTTCATATTCCCCTGGAGATAATGAAGAAAGGATGCGGGAGAGGTATCAATACGTACAGCACAGCTGGGAATACCACTGAGGTCCTGAGCAGCGACGAACGCGAGCGAAGTCGCAAACGCGAGGATGGCAGAGAAACGCATGTTGACTGTATTTGGATCTGGTGGGGATGGAGATGAAGATTGAGTTTCGCAGACGTATGTCGAAGACTGAAGATGATATGTAGTATACACAATAAACCACAAAGTCTCAGCCCTAGACGAAAAGCAAGACATCCACTCTTACTTATACACACGTCCAATTCCAAGAGACGAGCAATCTTGCCCGCGGACGACCCCATAACATGAACGCCATGCACAACATCTAACCGGTCCGTGTTACACCAGCCGAGCACCTAGCTTCCGAGCCTACGCTAGCGAATCAAAAGTGCCCGGACCAAAAGCAAGGGCGGTCTTGGCGGGACAATTGAGCCTACAGAGTGGAACAGAGTTTGAACGGCGCTGGTGTGCGTTCTAGAAGGTTAGGTCTGGGAGAGTGGAAGGTTTGGCTAGCTTGCATTAGAGATGGACTGGGGGTGGCCGAGTTAGCCAATCATTTTCATCGCATTCACCACCTTGGACATGTTCAAGAACGACTCCAAATTGACAAAGACGAGCCAACATCCGGGGGGAGCTGGTGGTTGAGATAACGCAGGGATATCTTTTGCGGTATCCAAGTGACATGCTCCCACACTTCCAACTTCTAGATTGCATGAAGGCGCCGCCACTGTCACTCCCCTCCTCCCGTGCGGATGCGTTCATGCTGCTGTATGATCGCTCATGCGTGTGCACTAGTTTCGCTCGATAGTCTACCACTACCAGAATGTATTGCGGTTTACGAACTGCACGGGCAACGAGGTTTGCTCAGGAACGGTGATCATGATGCTGATGTGATGATAGTGAACCATTCAACAAGGAGCAAGCATCGTCGCATTCGCATTGATTGTAGATCAAGACTCGACTATTTGAGTAGCGTGTGATGCAGATGCGGAGAAACACTATTGTATGTACGGTACCTGCCTACTTTTGGAAGGTGTATGCAGAGCAGCGACTACACTATTGAGGTCGCATTGTTGCGATACTATGGTTAAAAACACGTCTCGTTCGCGAGGTGGTGAGTTTTAACAGGTTCGCTGACATGCAGGTACCGCCGCCACACTGCAGCCACAGAACCCCTTTCCAGACCTCCCCCTCCAGAGTCCAAATCTCTCAATGACACCCTCCCTCATGCAGCAGCATCTCCATCTCCACCTTGATTGCTGCTGACCTCATATCTCATCCCCGATTCCTTCTCCTAGCAATCGATTCCCAAGCCCCACTACATCGGATCCGCAGCGTGGGCTTTGGGGACGGGACCCACACAGCGCACCGACATCTGAAACACGCACCCTGACTCGCGCGCTGGATGCG
Source organism: Setomelanomma holmii (assembly GCA_010015745.1). Taxonomy (NCBI): domain Eukaryota; kingdom Fungi; phylum Ascomycota; class Dothideomycetes; order Pleosporales; family Phaeosphaeriaceae; genus Setomelanomma; species Setomelanomma holmii. The sequence continues at coordinate 130,408 of ML978227.1, forward strand.
TGCTGATCAGGGGTGCGTTCGATGTCTCAGGTTCTGCACCTCTTCACGTCTGCAGTAGTCATCAGGGAAACTGCAGCGAAAAAAGTGAGGCACCTTTGCCTTGCTTTGCTGCGATGTGATGAGATTGTATGTTTCGTGGGGGTCCCTCGAGGTCGAGTTGCGGCCCAGCTCCCAACTTCCAAGTCACCTTTCGTGACACAGCGGCTGCTATTCTCGTCACGCGTCGTACAAAACGCTAAAAAGCCTTTGCAGAACCGCTCGTTCGGTGGCGCACAGCGAGTTTTTCGCCTGCTGCAGGGCTGATCATGGTGCGGGAGCCACGCGAAGTGTAAAAGTGACGCGTTGTGGAAGGGCGCACTTCGGTCGAACTTTATTGAGGTGCTTGGGACGCCTGACAGGCGGATGTCGGGTGCTTGGCCGGTGGGTGCAGCTGCACCTCGTGAAGGTTGGAGGGAAAGCTGTATTGTCAGTGGCCCGGCCGGATGCTGGCTGCCGATAGTCAAGGGGAGGCAAAGAAGCACTTTGCTGCGACAGATGACGAATGATGATGCGGCTCATTTTCGGACCTTGTTGAGTGAAGAAGACATGGTTGTAAAGTGCGCCGAGGGAAGTATTGATCTGTAGATGACTAAGTCAATGTACATGCGACATGACGAACAGTAGACAACAAAGATTGGGATCTGTTTGAGGTTGGTAGGTTATTTTTTACCATTTCAACACTCTACACGTCGTCAACATGACAAACGCCGAACCCAGCAGATATTCCCGACAGGGGTTCCCACATTACTCTGGCCAAGCAGGTGGTGCTAGTTGTACAAGCCAATAAACATTCAAACAAATCCCCCATTTCACCCATGCTGGTAGCCCTGATTGTTACTCAAACTAAACTGGTGAATGCCTGCCCGAGAACACCGATGTCCAGCCCGGCGTCAGGTCGCAATCTAACGTAAATGGCCCGCAAAAACACTCGAAAATCTTCGCCGAAGAAACTTCCAGATACCCTAGTGGTGATTGTAGAAGGGGAGAGAGATCGCAGAGCTTGGTGAGGTATATTGCTGAGAAAAGGTCGTGTCGCAGACGAAAGATCTGAATGTAGGAATCAAGAAAAAGACAAGATGCTGTTGCAGACTCCGAGGATATGAGAATTTTGTGAAGCCGTGAAATCGGGATGTGTGTGGTTGACCCCATTATGAGCACCCAAGGTAGTGTGTGCTCAGAACATGGCACCATCCATGGGTTGCTGTGCCGTGGGGTGATTATTCATGGGTCGAGGAGGAGAATTATTGCGCGGGACGAAGCCACCCTGTGGGAGGGCAGGGGAAACAGCAGGCCCGGCTTGTGCTTGGCCCCTCAAGCTCTTGCCTTCACTCGAGGTCTTCCTTAGCCTGTTTCTAGGTTGGGGTGACTGGGTTGTGAGCGCCTCCGATGAGTTCGTGCGCATGGGCTCGGCGTAGGGCGCACGTGGAGCATCGAAGCCGGCTTGAATGGCTGGGTCGTAGGGGTTATGGTGTTCAGGTCGACCGAAGCCAAAGCGTTTCCGCATGGGATTGATCGGAGGCACTGGCGGCGCAGCAGCCTCGATGCCATTCTTCAGCGACGCGCCCGGTGGCAGACTGACTGTGTCAATGACGGACGTCGTGGAAATGAAGACAGGCTCCGAAATCTCGGATTTGGCAATCGACTTCTTGCGAAGCATGCCTTGCCTTGGCTGCACGGAACTAGGGTTGAAAGCAGCTGCATTCGGCGTTGAGGGGTTAGACACAGGCGGTGTATGGTTCGCAGAGAACGGAGGCATAGGAGAAGGCAACGAGCTGTTGTAGCCCCCTGGCGAAGGACGAGGCGAAATTGGTATACCAGGAGAAAATTTGCCCTGGGGCAGACCAAGTCGGGGCGAGGCATTGCCAGAAGCAGTCCCTGTCTGTATAGGTTGGAGATGCTTGGAGTCGAAGTAGTTTGAGGCAGTAGTCTTGCTGTTGCTGCGTGATCGCATATGGCTCTGGCTATCCAGCGAAGGCCGTTCCGCAGGCAGTGGTGGGGTGGGATGGGCGACGTATCCTGGCATTGATGGAACAGTGTTCGGAGGATAGGCGCTTCTTGAGCCCTCCATCATAGCTTGTTCGAGATCATCTCGGTATTCGCCAGGGCGACTGCGCGATCGGCTGTTCGAAGTCCCTGAGCTCGAGCGCTCGCGTGTGGACCTCCCCGCCGAAGTTGGGGGAGATCTACCAATGGGCCGACCAGAACGACTGCTATCTGTGCCTGACCGTTGCCGGCTCTCGAATTCGCGCTGTGCGTCCTGCTCACTCTGTTGCAATACGCGTGATGGCTTCGACCTGAGAGTGGGTACGTCAGGTCGAGCATTGTCGGCATGAAGCCCAACAAGGGAAGTACTGCTGGCGTTGTTCGATCCAGCACCAAGCGTCAACTTTCTCGGTATGCGAGATGGTATCTCCGGGATGCGATCCACGGTCGCAAAAGATTCTCGGCTAGACTTTGCTCGCAACATGTTCAAGGCATTCTTCAGACCTCCTGACGGACCCGGCGCAGGAGCAGGGCTGGTGGACCGACCCTCAGCTCTTGCACGTAGGTTCTCTTGTATCACGCGCTGTCGCTGAGCAAGATCTCGCTGGAACGCCTCGTGATCTGCTTCGGTCTCGTTGCTTGCGATACGCTCGTGCGTTCGCTTCGGAGTCAAATCCCATTGGAAGCCATTGTCCGTGGGCTCCGGTGTCATGCTAGTGGCATGGGGTGCGGTTTTGGGTCCATCAATAGGGCTAACAGAGCTGGAGCTGGCACGCTCATTGCGGTATGGGTTGTCGATATCGTCCAAATCCCACGGGTTCGAGTGACTGTAGGTGGAAGGTGCTGGAGTAACATTCTCAGAACTGACTTGTCGAGGTTGCAGACCGATGTTTTGAGTGCGAAGAGCCAAGCCAGCAGGTGTCGTAGCAGGAGGGCAGGTCAGACCTTGGTCCTCACCGTAGTTCGATGATACGTTGCTCACGTTGCGAAGATGCTGGCGGATGAGCCCACTGAGCCCGCCATTGTCTGGACCCAGAGTTGGTGAGTCCACATCCGCATCGTCAAGCTTTGGTGACTGATCTGGGCGAGGGAAATGTCCTGGTGGTTGCAATTGACCGACTGAGCTTGATAATGTCGAGCCCAATCTCTCTTCAGGGGCAACACGAGATGCACTGCGAGATCTCATGGCCGGGTGCTCGAAGATGGACGGTGCAGGACCAGTCGCTACAGGCAGATTCTCGAAGCGCCGCACTGGCTCACGGGGTCGACGATCTACCGCCTTTGGCACTTCTTGTTCATCATCACTTGAACCTGGAGACGTCAAGAATGTTGCACCCTGGTCGGTGGACTCCTTCCGAGGGTACAGGTCCTGCTTAGGTGGGGAGCTGGGTGTCGCCGGCCCACCGACTTTCATTTGGCTGGCAGCCGCCTGGAATCTTGAGAATGCAGCAGCAGCCGGGCTTGGTTCAGCCGGTGATTCGGGTTTAGGTGGCTGGGCAGCCTCCGATCCTGCACGTCTTCGCTTTTCTTGCTCCGCGCGCTCTCTGAGAGTCGGCTTTCGTGGAGGCGATTTCTCGGCTTTTGGCGTCGGCGCCAGCGCCTGGGGCATGTCCCGGTCCCGATGCATTGCTCGAAGTCGCTCGGCGTATTGTTGCTCACTGAAGGCTTCCTTTGGCTTGTTGAAGGCACCCATGGCTGTGGCTTTGCCTCGATCATTCGGCTGCAGCGCAGCCTTGAGTGCGTGTGCATCATCGCTGTCGCTTGCGATTGGGCTGACCAAGGGAGGGGACAGAGGGCGAGTGAGCACAGGACTGGAGCCGGCAGACGAGCCAGTTCTCGTCCTCTCCGTCTGGGACAACGGTACAGGGCTCTCTGAGCGGGATCCAGGTCCTCGATTGAACCGCTCACTCAGATTGGTCGCAGACCTAGCTAGTGGGAATGGAATGGGAGGTGTCGAACGGCCAGTTGGCGCACGTGCTCGCTGTATCGAGTTTAGGCGGTTCATGGAAGATGACTGTTGTTCCTGAATATGAAGATCAAGTCCTTGGTCATACAACCTCCGGGCCTTGGTCGCCGAGCGACCGAGTTCGCCACCAGTGGCACTAATAGGGGAGAACGGAGGTGAGCTGACGGGAATAGAGTTGGCCCCTTGAGACGCGATCGATGTGGCGGCGGTGGATGTGCGAGTATTGACAGTGCCAGAGTTGGTAGATGATGATGTCTCTCTTTTGCGGCTAAGCGCAGAAGGACTGGAAGGCTCTGACCGCTGACCACTCTGATCGTCTAACTCCTGTTGCCTCAGTCTGTCCTTCTCTTCCTGCCGCAGCTTCTGGTACGCGGACATGTTGACATCGTCATCATAGAGAGTTCGACCCAGACCTTTGGTGCTATTGTTTGAGATCATGTAAATCTTCTGTCGGCCCCCAAAGAGGACATTGCCCTCGCCAGGGCGAGCTCTGCTCATCATGCTTCCCGATCCGTCATCGTCCCTGCTGCTGTCGAATGAGCCTTGTCGCTCGTTGGCAAATGGTGGCCGAATTGAACCGTTGAGCGATGAAACTTCGGCTATATCAGAAAGCCCTCCTGGGACGAAGCCAAACTCGTGGAGCCTAGACTGCCGCTTTGGTTGCAGTACGCTGTCGTCGCTTGCTTTGCCCATCTTGGAGCTCGGATCGTCTTGCTCGCGTAACATGCTAAAGCGTGTAGACAGGCCTGGCATGATTAAGCTTGTCCTGAAATCGTCGACCTTGGGTAGTGCTGCATCAAGATTGAACTCTGGTTGAGGAGCTTCTTGTCCCTTCTTTCCCTTTTTCGCCTTCTTTCCAATCGGCTCATCCCCGACATCCTTCTTCCTGGTGAGCCAGCGATTCATCGTGGCCTGGAACTTGTTAGCGATCTGAATACGCAAATGCATATTCGCGACGTCGAAGTGTGCTGCAAGGGTGGTGTGGTGGGGGATGGTGGCTTACGGATGGCAACAGCAACCCGAACTGTTGAGAATTCTCGAGTGAGGTGAGTCCTGACCGTGATGGTGAATCGGGCAATCGCGACTGCGAAAGGCAGGTACACTAGGACGGAGGAAGTCTGTCGTATGTTATTAGCGAAAGTCCCTGCATGACTTTCTCCGTGCACCTCTATCACTGCCGTCCATCATTCGGATGTAGCCACCTACCCAATTGCAATGTCGACTCCCAAACCTTCAGTTGTTCGCGTTATACGGGTATGTAGCCGAGACGAGAAGTGCAGGTGAAGGGGGCAGGCGCGATGTCCATGTAGTGTAGGGCGCGAGGCAGGCACGACGATATAGGAAGTGGCGACTCTGTGCCTGTTCGAAAGAATGCGGTCTTGTTTGGGCAGGAACGAGGAGGGCGTCTAAATGGGTCAAGGTTTCGTCCAGAGGTAGGGCAGAGAGGCGTGGGAATGTCTCGAAGGGTGGCTCGGCTGGCGGGAAAATGGGAAATGTCTAAACAGTAGATTATCGCAAGTTAAGGAGCGTGTGTAGCTGGAATAACGGGTGAAGGAGTGAGGTGCACGCGCGCTGCGGTGTGCGGCAGTGAAGCAAAGAAATGCGAGAAGCAGATCTCCCGACCGGAATCGACCAGCACTGAAGAGGAGTCGTCGAAGGAGCGGGCAGCACTGGGCGTATGAAAGCCGGGCCTGGGGAGGGACAAGCAATTCGACTAGGGACAAGGTTCAATTTCCACTAAGCTCATTTCCGCGCTGCATGGGCGCTTGAGACACGCACCAGCAACCGCAAGGAGCACCAGGGATTCCCTGCCGCGCGGGCCATAAGCCGGCGCTCGCTGCAGCCCATGACGGCCACTGGAAGAAGCCAATCGTGTGCTTGTTCAAGCCAAAACCCGCACCGTCGCAGGGGATGTGGGCGATTGTAGAAACGTGAGGAAAAGAGCATCACCACCAAACGGGCGCTAGTTCTGTCGCGCCTGCCTCGAGCTGTCGCGTCGAGCATTCCTAGCTACCGCAGCGCTCGAGACAACAACAACAACAACAAAAACACCACTGCCGATTCACTCGCATGCATCGCGACTCAGCACCCAGAATGCACCGTCTTGCACATCGCTGGGCGCCCGCAACAGCCACTGCAACAGCGCAGGGCCACGCTCGCACTGTGACTGCACGTTGCCGCAGCTAATCAGCACGCTGCCCTGAACGCGTACCTGCGTACCTGCAGGGCGGGAGGGGGCTGAGGCGAACCTCAGTCCACGGCAGCGACGTTTGCTTATTCTCTGCTTCGAGACCTGACACAGTGGGCAGCTTGGCCTCGCCACCTCAACTCCAGTCTGCGACAATGTCTTTTTCGTCCAGTAGCCATCGCCTGGCATCCAGTATGAAGGAGAGAATGCGGGGGAGGCGATGTCTCTGGCCTGTCTCTGGTACTGGAACCCAACGCCATCGCCTACATGAAGCCGCTAACTTCGGGAAGCACAACGAAGCGAGCCAACCAGCTGCCGGCAGTCGTCTTGAACCCGGTGGCCATACTATTCCCCTGGGCTAACCGCTTGCTTGAAGTCTTACAGTCTCCTTTTCTGGTACTACTAAGTAGTCAAATTCGACATACCTCGAGTTCATCGCTAGGCAATGGGCTCCTTCTAGCTCATGAGAGGTCTCGAAGTACGACTTCACTACGACCGTGTATCCACTGGCGAGAATCATCTCCGTGAACCCTGCCCTCATCGCTCGCATCATCAAACTGTCCCGCGTGGCTTCCTCGATACGTCAGGCTGTCCCCGGCTCCTCCTGTACCCCCGCATACAGCTGTTCAATTGCGCGCGATTCTCTTTATTAACACGCGCGGGCAATTTTCGTCGCACGAAGCTAGGGACGGTCGATTACCTCATAGAGGATTTCGGTACTGTGCCTGCATGAGCTTGCAGCAAACGACAGAAGCCGGAAAGCTTATGCCCTATGGCTGTATCGACTGCCGCTTGCGGTTTTGTCCCCTTCCCCTTCCAGCGCGGATGTTCATGCTGCGCACATATTGCGCCCAATACATAACCATGGAAACTATCGCACTCGTCGATATCGAACAACTTCAGTTGATCGGGATTATGATTGATCTGAAACACATCGAGGACATTCTGCTATAGGATGACAGCAAAGTCAGCATTCCCCTCTTCCAGGACGATGGTACGGATGACGATCTGTCTCGAGCCGTCCGTGAAATTGCAGCAGGATCTACGGTCCATCAGCCCTGCAGAGAGGCACACTCTCATTGGCTGGTAGATGCTGCCGCACACGCGACTGGTCGCGAAGCGGCCTGTTGTCAAATATTAGCACGCTTTACTATCGGCGCAACCTGGGCGAAGCTCAATCCTCTCACCAGTACAAATCCTCTCACAACCTCTGCGGGGTGTTTCAGAAAGCGCATCAGGGGGTCTGTGGAGACCCTCGAGAGCATCGGACTGTCATAGCGTACGTTGAGTGTCAGCCAGCTCGGGACTTCAAGCATCATCGCTGCAGCCCCAACGTCGACCCGTCTGCCGTTGTTCCACTACATAAAAACCGCCGAATGGTCGAGTCCCGAGATTCGTCGTTCCCTGGCGCAGGACCGGGTTCATCATCGTTAATGAAACACTCCATCAGCAGCTTTCGCTCACTGTACTGACAACCTCAATATCAAGATTCTTCCTGCTCTTCACCATTTCCAGGTTTAGAAAAGGATGCAGTCAGCCTGGTGGAACTCAGGACCGTTGAAGTCAACAGCCACGAGCACGTGCAGGCCGTCCTGCCAAGCCAGACCCGAAATGAAAACTGGATATGTTTCTTCGGGCGCGAGGTGTTCGGATCGGGATCATGATCGCTTTCCAAAGGCCAATTTCGGCTGGTGGGGAGAACCTGTCGCTCACAGACCCGATTTCGCCTCTTGAGCAGAACCAAAATCTGACTCTGGAAAAAAAGAAAAAAAAAACGTTTCCAGAGAGAATGGTGGTGCTGATCATGTACCTCTGAGTACTCGGCCGATTTCTGGCATCTCGATGCGAACACGAGGTACAGGAAAGTGCTTTGGTAGCGAAGCACGCGAAGCTGACGCGCGCCGGACCAACACCACGCGAGCGGGTAAAGACGTCCATTGGTATAGATCCATGTGGCTGGACGGTTCATACGCAAGTCAATTTCGACTTCTGCATGTCGGCGCTGGAGTTCAAGAAGGCACAAACAATTTCAGCAGAGTGCCTCTTTCCGAAGAGCTGGCAGTCAAGTAGCCGCGATGCATCTTCCGAGCCTGGAAGCCCAAGACTCACGGTGCGTCCGTAAAGCCATGTGAGCAGCACATGTCCATAGTGGAATGAGAAACATCATATGCTTGTGACGCTTGGCTGGGTACTCCGAAAGTTACTGTATGCTTTATGAGTTATTTGTTGGCAACTTGCAAGCTTGACGCTTCAACACCAAATTCAAGCCTGTGTTGACATGCACATGTGCTTATGTCAGGAACGAACTCGTCACGCTACCACTCATGTCTTCACATTTCTGGATCCACTTCTGGATTGTTGATATGGTAGTGCAGCTTTCATGGATATGTCTTTATTGTATTCCGTTATCACATTTCTCGCTTTGTTCTTTCCAGCCTCGTTCATCTCGTATGCCAGACGCACCTTCATCAATTGGCCCAATATCGAGCCTTCTATTGATTCTCGCATCTGCTTCACAATCCCAATCCCCTGTATAGCAGTCCATTCAATCCCGCCCCCAGCGCTGCCCCGCACCCATCCCTCTCTTACAACTCATCATGTCCCTCCACCACCTTCTGCACATCAACCCCACACACCGCCGGCGTCCCCACCTCCATCCTGTACACACACTTCTCCTCCTCGACAATCTTCCAAATCTCATCCTTCTCCGCACACGCCAGGACCACAAGGGTACTCCGATTCGGCCCATTCCAACAGTGCTGTCCATTTTCGTATTTCAGCGCAATGCGCTCGCCTGAGCCCAGCCCCTTGCCGTCTGCGGGGAGTTCTTCGTCGACGGTTATGCTGGTAATGTGTACGAAATTGCCCATGCCGGTGTGGCCGCCGCCTTTCTTTGGCTTTTGGGTCGTGCGGGATAGGAAGCAGTGTTCGTATGTGTATTCGCCGCTATCTTTCTCGACACATATGTCTTTCAGCGCGCGGAAAATGGAGTCGGGGCCGTAGTCTTTGTCCAGGTCCTCTTGGTGACGTGTGAGTTCGGACTTGTCGTTGTCGAGTTCGCGCTTTGCGGAGTCGAGTTGGGATCGTGCGTCGGTGACGGCTTTGGATTCGGTGGTGGAGTCGCTGGTGGGGTCGGCGAGAATGCCGTTTTCGATAAGGGCGACGCGCAGATCGCGGAGTTTGGAGTCGACCCAGTCGCGCACTGGGGTGGGGAGGTATTCTTCGAATTTGTAGACTGGCTAGTGTTAGGAGGGAGATTGAGGGAAGGGAGAAGGACGAGGGGTGTGACTTACGAACTTCGACGTCAGACTCCTCGGTGGTCTCGAATTCTTCCCACTTGATAGCACTTTCGGAGTCCGGACTCAGAATCTCGTCCAAATCGCGATCCAGGGCCTCATTTGGACCAGATCGATCTTGCGCGGCATAGTCTTCCCACGCGTGGACGGCACGCTTGACACCCTCGTCGTTGAAGTTGGGGTTGTATTCCTCCTTGAAGCGCTTCAGCATCGCCTCCAGCTCGTCCACCCTCGCCTTTACACTGTCACGCTCGCTCCTCAGCCGGCCGACATTCTCAGTCAACTCCTCGATCCTGCTCTTTGCCAAACTCGATAGCACGGTGATCTTTCCCCCTTTGCCAGCACCTTTGACGACCTTGCCCCGCTCCGCTCGCTCAATTTCCACGAGACTCTTCTCCAGGCTCTCCACTTTTAGAGTCTGCCCCTGAATCTGCGTCTTGAGCGTCTGTATCCGGTCCTCGACTTCTTTTCGTAATCTCGCAGCTTCAGCAATCAGGTCCTTCCGCCGCTGCCTTGCAGCATTCAAGCTCTTTTGCCTCGCTTCATCCTGCTTCCTCCACTCCTTTCCAATCTTCGCGCACTGGTCCTCGCACTTGACGCCGCCAACGCCCTCGTATTCATCGCTTCCGTCGCAACACAGCTCGTAATCGCAGACGCCGTCGTTGACATTGGTGAAGGGTATGTAACTCGGTATATGCCCCTTATTCTTGCAGTAAAATCCAGGCAGCGCAAGCGTCTCATTCACAGCGCCGGGCTTGCCTGACGACGGCCGTGGCGGGGAGAGAGGCGAAATGTAGGAGCAGGCGGCGGTGCCAGGTTCGTCTGAGCCATCGGGGCAATCGCAGTAATCGTCGTTTACATTTGCGATTGGAACGGTAATGTTCGGGTTCGAAATGCACATGAACGTGTCTGGGTTTTTGTAGAACTTTGCAACTATAACCCATGTTATCAGCAAAGCTCGCGAAGCTCCAACATGTGCAACGTACACTCTGGACCCACGCCCCGCGGCCGTGGAGGGTCAGACGCTGCATTTGATGTGCTGGCCAGCAGCGGCAGTAGTAACGCTATTGATGCTGTGTGTTTTCGACCCATCATGAGGCGTGGGAAGGTCAATTGGAGCTTGAGATGCTGCGAGGATTGGTTGAACACATGGCGTTCGGAACCCCAGAAACTCTTGGCCAGGGTCCACGACGGGATTGGCTGGTTAGCGCGTCTAAGTCACTTCCTGCTTCGGACACTCCGCCCTCACCACACAATCACCAGCACGAACACGAGATAACTCTACTCTCCCGCATCGAAGACCGCTGGTCGGCGTCTCGTGGCATTTCTTTTGGTAATAGGCGACCTCACCAAGCGTTTCAAAGTCTTGTCGAAAGGGGATTATATTGCAGGATAATGTTCGCTGCCCAAATACAGCTTCCTCCTGCTATCACACGTCATAGTGCTTCACCTACATCACAAAACAGCTGTTATGGAAGACAACATCCACAGGATAAATCCTGGGGCTATGTGTTGCGCGTCAGCCTAACATGATGGCTTCTGTTCTTGTCCCGCTCAAGAACAATCGAGCGTGAGCAACAGCTCCAAAGGAAACAATGCGGGTAGCAGATGGCAAACGCCTGCTACGACCGCTATACAGCATTCAATTGGCTGGATACTATGCACATGGGCCGCATCGGAGGCACCTTCCGAGTTTTGACTTGATTTCGGTCGCAATGTGACGAAATTGTGTCATTGGGAGATGGCGGTCCATAATCGTGCAGCCTTCAAACGCTCAACATGCATCCTCATTGATCAGTGTCGAACGCCCAAAGGCAGCATCATGCGCAAAGACCATAAGCTGCATCGCGCAACCCATGCATCGCGTTTGTATCTCGAGCATTCTGCTACCTACGTAAGGGATTTTATTGAACTTCAATTGCACCATCGACCAGTTCCATATCATCTTTCACACATCATCACCTCCGCAATACATTTTTCTTTCCAATCTGCTATCTATTCGCCAAGCAGTATGGGCTACGACGTCGAAGACGAGATCGATTGGAGCGACGGACCCCTTGGTCCTAAGTCTCCTGAATGCAACGAGACCCATGCGGCTCCCAGCCGACTTGTGCCTGGTCACGCGGAAGCTGACGATACTTCGAACATCCTCGTCTCTAGAGAAGTAGGTCACTATGCGGTGCCTGTCGGATCACCCCTTCCCTTCAGTATGTCCTTTGCTGCCCACCTATCCCAATACTGACAAATTTTGCAGCATTCGAAATTGAGGATAAAAACAAAACCATTCCCTCTCGTGTGCAGCGTGCCCAACTTGGAATCCACCTCAATCGTCGTCAGCCCACGAAAGAGGACTTTGCCAACTTTGCGCTCTACCAGGCGAACCAGAAGGCGTATGAAGCGGCGTTCCTCAAGAACTTTGTGTCCCATGCCTTGCAGCCTGACAGAGTTGCCGAATGCTTCTCCGACGGTGTACAGAGTCATGCAGTCGTCGCTTCATATCTCAAGTCCGTCCTTCACAATGTCAACGGGATTGCCAACAAGATGATCTGGAACGCACACAGCCGCACCGTGAACCTCTTGGCCAACGATGGCAAGGACGGCGCTCCATTCCTCGACGTCCACAGATTCGACCGGCACAGCTTCTCCGACTTCTGTCGTGACAAACCCATATCAGTAGTGAGTAGGATGAATGAGTCGTGGCACCGCGCCACGCCAAAGCCAGCCATGGTCCGTATGTCGACCAATCAGTATCCCATTGGCGCGAATAGCTCTCCACTCGAAGAGATTGACGAAGTTGCTGAACGATTCTTCAACTATGAAGTCTTCGGTAAAGCTATGCCCACCGGCCGTGCTACAAATCCATCAATAAAGAAGCAAGGCAAAGGTCGAGCTAGGTATGAAGAAGCTACTCGAGAAGAACCACAAGCATCGTTAGGCTGCAATTGGCTGGCCTTCCCCTCGCAAAAAGCGCACTACCACTCTCCTGCGCCGCCACAAGACTCGCTGCCGCAGCACAAGCCTGCCACGCTTCATGAAGACTTGATTGATACCGTAATGGCTGGTGCTCAAGATGTGCTAGAGAGCCACGACGTATGTCATATTGCTTTCCATGGCGATCACAGTCGTCATGGAGGTCTTTATGCTCCCAATGGAGACCCCGTCAGCCCCTTACCCAGTGCAACGCAATTGGAGGAATTATCTGAACGCTTCGGGGCCAATGCGCTGGACTTGGATCAAAGCCACCGCGCCGAAGGCCCTACGAGGGAAGGAGACATGGAAAAGGTACCTTCATGGCGCGCAAGACTTATCGGTGACCACAAGCGGCAGCTAACAGAGCGGTGGGGCAACCCGCAACAGGTCCTTCGGAGAGCATTGCCCGGTATCAAGCAAGCCATTGCCCAGGCTTTTGCTAAAGGTATCCGCCCAGTCGATCACGATTATCGAAGAAAGATCCGCATCCTCGAAGTCAGAGAGAATACACAGAAAGGAACGCCAGAGAACTTGCCTCCTTCAGCAAAGTCTCGAAAGGCAGACGTGAACACTCCAAAGCACCCAAACATTCCCTCTTCGCCTGCCCACGATCAGCACGTGGGGCTGTCGACTATCAATAAATCGAAGACGAAGAAACACCGGTTGGCAACGTCTAAGAAGAAGCAGAAGATGAGCGCAAAAGGCACAAGTTCGAAGATACTATCGACGAAGCCGTCAAAGCAGAAAGCAGGCAGGAGACCGAACGTCAAGCCCCCTACAGCGGCGATACAGCCCCCAAAGAGTCCTGAAAAATTACCTCCTCACCCCAGCGGATCCATGACGCTTGAGCTGCACCAAGCTTTGCCACCTGAAGCATATTTCGAATCAGATACGGCAGATCAGAAGCCAGCCTGGCGCTGTGGTATCAAGCATGCTATGGGCCACTACTACAACGCTGGAAACCGGACTGCATGTCCAGGCTGTTTCGTGAACATCAAGGACTCTGCGAAGACGAAGATCATGGACTTCTACCTACCCAAATCCACACACTTCTTCCAGCCGGCGCCCGCCCTCGTCTACACGCCGAGCAAGCCCTTGGGAAAGATACGACGATCCAAGTCCCTATCGCACAACAGCATCGCCAAAGAGGCTTACTGGGCCGCCTTCAACGCCGGCGCCACTGAACACGAAGCTCGACAAGCCGGCGTCGCTGCCGTCGAGGCCGCCCTACGGCCCCGTACACCCAAAGAGCCCACGCCAGAACCAACACCAGAGCCAAAGCCAGACCTCGGTCCTCACCCTAGTGGGTCCGCGACCATGGAACACGGCCAAGACATCCCAGACTGCGCATGTTTCGACAAGGAAGACAGCAACGAAGAGTACGCGTGGCGCTGCGATGTCAATCACGCTCTTGGTCGGTACTATCTCGCTGGCGACAAGCGCACGTGTCCTGGGTGCGGCTCGAACCGTCATGGCTCGGGAAGGCAGGAGACTATGGATTTCTACATGCCGCCAGGTGTTGTAGTGAGGCAAGATGCGCCAGGTTTGTCGGTATGGAAGGCGCGCCGGCCATACAAGAAGCAAGGTATGACTCCAGGCAAGAGTGTTGAGCAGGAGAAGGACAAGAAATATCACACGCACAACCAGATGGCCTCGAAGAAGTACTTCGAGGCCATGGATTCCGGCCGCGAACACGAGAGGGCTATGCCTCTTGCCATTGAAGGAGTGGAAGTCGAGTTGGAAGCAAAAGCCGTAGCGCAAAAGGACTCGGATGAGGATGGAGATAACGCATCTTCATCCAGCGACGAGCGACGCGACTCTACGGGTCTAGCAGACAGCGCTAGACATCGGCGGAACTCATCTGGAAGGTCAGCTGCCTGCTTGGTACCAATGAAGAGGAACATCAGCGACTTGAGCGACGACGACGGTGAGGAGGTCGAGGAGTATGAGATACAGAGGACTGATGGGGACGGCAATGACTGTGCAGAGGTCATTGAGATTTCTTCGAGTGACGAGGAGACGTCGGGCTCGGACAGTGAGTGAGAGGGATAGCGCGGGCAAGGAGGGTCGTGAACAAAAGTGGATTTGGATGCGTGTATGTTGGCGAATAGCTGACATGTGAGATCTGGGAGCAAGTTATGATGGCATATATGGCATAGAGCAGTATTGGGACGAACATCGAAGTCGTGATGCCAGAAATGTCGTCTTGAGGAGTTCTGCTGGCTTTGCTGCCGAGATTTGGTCATGCTTGGGAAATGACTGTAAATTCGGAAAGGTTCATATGGAGAAACGTGTTTCTTTCGTGATACATGTGTGCTCTGCGCTTGCGTTGACTTGTTCACAGCTCCTTATAATGTGTTGTGGCTTACTTTGTGCTATCCTCACATGTGCAAACACCGCAGCCCGTATCCTAGATGTTGTTGTAATAGTCGTGCGGCGTGCATAGAGAGATTCTAGATCATGCTTTTATTCAGGTCTGAATTGTGAGAGATTGGAAGGTGCTGCGCCGCAAGGCTCGGGCGACTGACCTTGGCAGGCAGGGTATCTCCAGGCCGACCAAGACTTCCTTGCGCGCACGACATCCTACTTCCTTTCCTCTTCTCCAGACCTCAGAATGCACCACTCCAACCTATCTCCATCGCACTCAGAACTGAATCGATGGTCCTCGTATCGCGCAATGAATCGATCAGATTGGCGACACGGAATTCTTTGAGACCACACTACCACCTTGCACTCACTCAATTTAACCGTACTTGGCACGCGCTTGCGAAAACCCGACACAACGTTCTTCTCCACTGAAGTCTATCACCGAAAGACCCTCATTGGACCGGTGTCGATTCTTTCCCGGAAAGTGATCACTCCAGTCCAATAATGCATACCCAGCCGCCAACTTCTCTTATTGTGATTCTCGAAATACCAGCTGCCACCCAGATCTAGTTAGCGTCGTGCCTAAGAACATCACCTCCCATAGTGATTTGTTAGTAAATCAATGCAAAGGCCATTTCCCACCTCTTAAAGCCCTTGAAGCTGTTCCCGTGCGCCAAATTGCTCGTATATCGCATTTTCTTGGTGTTGAGCTTGTTGTAAGCCTAATCCAGCAATTGTTAGGATGGCGCCCAAGTGCCAGCATACGCTGAAGCAGCCATTTGATCAAGGCCTTAATCCGTCCTCCTAGAAGCATAGAGTGCTGGCAACCAGACAAGATCCTACCTATCTGACGCCTAAATGTGTCCGTTGCAAGGCGCTGCCGTCGCCTCTAGCAACTGGCCCAGCGCGTTGTCAAAGCCCGTTGTTTGAGCCTGAGCCGCAGGCCACCTAAACAGCTGCCTCTGCGCAAGCTGATGATATCTTTAGCGAGGATGAGGATACTTTTGAGGATGGAAATGGCGATCTGCTGCCTGAGGATAAATTTGAGGTTGCTGCTGAGGGCGCTGGTGGTGGTGTTGAGGATGAGGTTGAGCCAGCGTACCAACGTCAAGAAGGCACTCTATGGCTGCCTCGCTCGTCGCGAGCCCTAGCGGATGAGGTTGAGCCTATACTGCGCGTTAGATGGAGGGCTTGCCTTGGTGGTGATATAGAGAAGAACTTTATACCTGAAGCTGCTGATAGCAAGCACAGCGTACGGCCGTACTTGTTGCAGTTTGACGACTTATGGCAATAGGTAGATGACGATGTTGCAGAACTACGGCCGAAGAGAGCGAAGATCTCATCTATTTGCGCTGTTGTTTACCTAGCTAAGCAGGCTAAACGCGAGTGCGCGATGAAGTGATTGCGACAAGGTGTTGATGCGACGTAGGATAGCTTTTGGCGCCTTGTTGTAGAGGTTGAAAACTATGCTAACGAGCCAGTAAACGTCGATTTTGAGCTCATCTTGGCTGAAATTTTGGCGGAGCAGCTACGGTTGCTAACGGTTGTCGACGGTCCTCGCCGGCGCACTGCAATAGTGATTCAAGAGGAGGAACTTGCTGGTGTAATAGCAGCTGAACAAGCAGGTAGCGGGCATGCTATTGCTAGCTAGGATAGATGGCGCTGTACAGATACCTATCGCAAGAACTATCCTTATTGCTGTTGGATTGCCCCAACAACGAGGCAGCCAGCGCGCTTTGAAGATCACCTCTTTGTCAACAGCAACATTATCTCTATCTAGGTAAGAGCAATTATAGCAAGAAAGGCAACGTATAATGAGCTATCTGATGATGTACAACTTGCAATTATGAGGGCAAAGGACCTACGGGAGCATGAGAAAAGGCGCAAGTTGCAGATAGGTGGAGGTGGCAACGATGATATCAAAACCTTAACGAAACTGCTTATTGTCAGGCAGCTTAAGCGGATGAATAAGCAACCTCTACAGGAGTCTAACTTGCAGGCAGCTGCACCAAAAATAGCGAGATCAGAGGTATCTGGTGCATCTCAGTGGTTGCCTATCCGATATGAGCATGAGCAGGAGATTAACGAGCATACCGGTACCAGCAATTTCTTCAAATAACGTAGATGGCAAGCGAGCGCCGCACCCCACCAACTTTGCGCACCTCTTTGAACTCAACGTACAATAACTGTACGCTACTATACTCCAATGGCTTCAAACGAAGCAGATATTCAGCTTGCTATCTCATCTATTGGAAATAAACAATTCTAAAGCAATCGCTGTGCTGCAGACGTCTACAATGTATCTGATCGAACGATCCGCCGTCGATGCGCTGGCAAGCCTGCCCAACGCGATTGCCAGCCCAACTCAAAGAAGCTCACCCAGGTAGAAGAGGAGGTAATAGTCCAGTATATACTTGACTTGGATGAACGTGGGTTTGCGCCTACGTACGACACTGTACGTGATATGGCTGATAGGCTGCTAGCTGCACACGACGGAGGCAAGGTTGGGCAGAAGTGGCCAGCCAACTTTGTCAGGCGTACAGACAGTCTTAAGATGCGTTTCGATCAAGCGTATGACAGGCAGAGAGCTCTATGCGAAGACCCTGTGTTAATTAGGAGCTGGTTTGAGCTTGTAGAGCAGACAAAGGCCAAGTACGCGATCTGTGACGAGGACGTCTACAATTTCGATGAGGCAGGCTTTATAATGGGCAAGATCACGACTCAGCTTATCGTGACAGGGTCAGAGAGGAGAGGCCGGCCAAAGGCTATTCAGCTATGCAATTGTGAGTGGGTGACGCTAGTCCAGGCAATCAACGCTGGTGGCTGGAAGATCCCACCATTCCTCATCTTTGCTGGTCAGTATCACCTGTCTGCCTGGTATGAGGAGAAGGATATCCCACGCGACTGAGCTGTCGCGGTCAGTGACAACGGCTGGACGAATAATAAGCTAGGAGTTGAGTGGCTGAAGCATTTCAACGCTCACACGCAGACTCGTGTTGTCGGTGCGCTTCGCCTACTCGTCATTGACGGCCACAAGAGCCACCACTCGCTTGAGTTTCGAGAGCTCTGCAAGAAGAACAAACATCTGCACGCTCTGTATGCCACCTCACTCATCTCACCTACTTCAGCCTCTTGACGTTGGCTGCTTCTCGCCGTTAAAGCGCGCGTACAGCCGTGAGGTTGAGCACCTTATCCGCCACTACATCAATCACATCACCAAGCTCAAGTTTCTACCAGCCTTTAAGGCAGCCTTCAATCGATCGTTTACTTCAGTAAACATCTGCTCAGCCTTTCGCGGCGCAGGCCTTGTGCCTCTCCAGCCAGACGCTGTTCTGTCGAAGCTTGACGTGCAGCTGCGTACGCCTACTCCTGCTGCTCTTGTAGAGGCTCTCTGGGAGGCTCGTACGCCGAGCAACGTACGTGAGCTTGAGGCTCAATCAACTCTGATACGTGATCGCGTGAAGCGGCACAAGAGCTCATGACCTGCAGCGAAAGAAAAAGCGTATACAGGAGCAAGGAGTCTTAACAAAGGGAGCTGGAGAGAATATACTTGCTCAACGTGAGGCTGATCAGCAGAATGCTTGTGAAGGGCGTCAGGGAGGAGAGTGATCTGGTCTAAGCCGCCAGGCTCTTGCGCGCTGTAAGAAGTGTAGAGAGCCTGGGCATAACTCACGTACGTGCAAAAAGGATGCTGTAGATACTATTTAATCTTTTATACTAATACATATACACTGCCTTATAATGTAGCTGAGTTGTGCGTTCAAAGAAGTGCGCAAAGTTGGTGGGGTGCGGCGCTCGCTTGCCATTTACGTTACCTTAAGTTGAAATTTCCTACGGTTGGAGAGGACATTGATAAGCTTCACAAGACGCTTGTTGTTGACAGAGCTATGGATATCAACCTCTTGATGCAGCCGTCTGAGGATATCCTAAAGTTGTGGACGCAGCATTTCAAGCAGCCTCTAGGCTGGTTCTTCACGATACAAAACACTGCAAAAGAATAGCAAGCTGGGTACTATAGCCTCACAGATCTTAACTAGAGACAAGTAGAACGTTGTAAGAAAAGAGAAGAGATTGCGCGCAAGAAATTGGTAATTAAACTGTCTAGCAGTATTGTAGAGGACAATGGCAATGATGCTTGAAGTTTAGTGGCCTGAGCGTTTTTGGTGATAGTGGCCCGTGCCCGCTATGGTAGCGGTATTGAAGTTTTTGAGGTGTTTCAAATGCGCTGCAATAAGAGTCCATTTAGATAGCCCTATGTACAACACCACAACGTTGTGCGAATACAATAGGGTGACTTCACAAGATTGATCTATATGTATAGCAATAGCTCTCTTTTTTTTTTTAGAATTATTGAATCGCTTTTGTCAGTTGCGCGTTGAGGTGTAATTGCATGCATCTGTACGCCGTTTTCTACCTATGAAAATGTACTGTAGCCTACAGTAGAAAGCAGACTTAATAGGGATAACCACACCTATTAAACCAGCTTCTGCAGTCAATATTACAGCACACCTGCTGCGCTGCATACTCGAGAAAGACCCCAAAGTTAATGAAGTTCTCCGCTTGCGCTGAGTTCCTTTTTATCTACCCTTTGAGCTGCTTGAAGCTCCTCTTGATAGGGTTGAAATCTGGTGAGTATGGCGGCAGATACTCAAGGAGTAATCCAGCCCTTTGGTAAAGCTCCTGTACACGCTCTGATCGATGGATAGAGGCGTTATCAAGCACGATTACCGAGGCTGGCCCTGGGTGAGGATTGCAGAACGGCAGCACTTGAAACTCTGAGAAGTCCTCTAGGATATTAGCTGTAATCGCGCCTTGAAAGATCGTAAAGCCCATGTAGCTATCTATCGTCATAGCTGGCAGCAGCGACCACCGTCCTGATCGCCTGAAGCTATACGATAACTCCACCAGCTGCCTAACTAGAGACCAGCCATACTTGCGGTCGGCCGTACGCTCATTGCAACCGCTCTCATCTAACGCAACGATCTGCTCTGCCTTGTAGTGTTGCGCCACCCTGGCAAGATAGAGGCGGCGGAGTGGCTCACTTCGCTCCTCTGCCCGCTTTGTTGCAAGCTTGCGGGACCATCTCACCTGCTCTAGCACTTAGTACATGCTTGTAGTACTGATCCTAACGTTGTACTCGTCGTATAAGAAGTCCCTCATCTCATCTAGGTATGCGCCTGGATAGCCCTCAAGGTATGCCCGCAGGCCATCGCGCTGAGCTTGCTGCAGTATAGATGGCTGCCTTAGGCATACGCAGCGTGGCGGATATGGTACGCTCTAGTACTCCAAGCTCAACCTCACCTTTGCTATCGTCGTCCAGCTGACTCCAGTAGATCTATAGACGGCTCGGTCGCAGTCGCCTGTAGCGGTTCTATCGAGGACAGCTTGCAGTACAGCAGGCTGTAAGCGGTGGCTGGTGCCAGGCATCGCAGCGAGTATGAACGTGGAGGAAACTGCGACACTAAAATACAAGTCAGTATTGGCGATTGCAGCAAGTAGTACAGTCTTAGATACGTAGTGGCGGCAAGAAAGCGTGGTTGAATTGATTTACTAACAAATTACTATGGGAGCTGATGTTCATAAGCAGCAAGCTAGCCGATTCGAGGTGGCAGTTGGTGTTTCGGAAAACACCCGTAACCGCGACCGCGCCGCACCGTTGAATCTCTTCAGCACAGTCGTTCTCAGCGTTTCAACAACCTCCTCAATCTTGAACGTATTCACGTCTTTTGAGATCGTGCAGCTGTACTACGACTCCGTGACACACAATCCTCGGCGCATCGTCGACGAAAACCGACATTCGTCGTTCATCTGCACCATCTGACTTGGGTCAAGTTCGATGTTCCCGATGGCTCGATGAAGCTCCCCCGATCGCTCATCGCTGGCGTTTTCGTTCAGACTTTAACTGCGATTGCAAAAGCTGAATTCGGTAAGCAAATTACTTTCGAGAACAGGAGAACGTCCAGCTGACGTTGACGTTCAGATTGCGCACCAGCTTCGGGGTCTTTCACCGTGCACACAGATCAGGATGTCACCAAGATCAACACATGCGCAGTCTTCGTCGGCGATGTTTTCATCGTGCCTGAGATGAACAGCGTCGTGCTGAACGGCCCGACTGTCATATCGGGACAATTGCAAGTCGGCGTGTCGGGCCATTCGTCGCAATTGGAGTCATTCTCATCACCAACCCTTCGCTCCGTATCCGAACTAGGTATCCAGGACCTACCAAACATGACTACCCTCAGCCTCCCAGCAATGAGCGAGTTCCACAGCCTGGCCTTAACCATGCTGCCGAAGCTCGACTCGTGCACAATCTCCAACGGCTCCCTCATCCCCGGAGTCGGCGCTATGACGGTCATGCATACGGCTCTGAAGAGTCTTGACTGGTGGAGGTGGCCAGCTAGCCAGGCCATTACCGTCCAGTCGAATCCCAATGTTGTCACACTTACGATCCCCGGCATGAACATACAAAAGGACGCCTCATACTACATTTACAACAACAGCGCACTAGCGAGCCTCACAGTACCGAATATATCCAGCATCGACGGGACTTTAGCTTTGGCTGCAAACTCGCTTCTTAGCAATGTCCACTTCCCCCACCTCACAAATTTCACTGGAACCCTCAGAATGAGCGGCGCTTTCACCAACATCACAATGCCGGCGCTCGAGGCAACAGATGGCATACTTGACGTGAACTCCACCAAGAGCATTGATGCTTTTTGCAAGGACTTTGCAACGCATGGAAATGATGATCAAACTATGAAATGCAATTCATTTTGGACGGATGAGCTCACGCCTTGGGCAAAGTGGAATGCGGAACACGGGAATGATACGGGAAAGGATCCGAATGATCCGACGTATAGTGGGAAGAAGGATTCTGTGAACAACGAGAAGTCGAATCGTACGCTAATTGCAGTCCTCACGTCACTGGCGGCATTCCTGGTGACTATCTGTTTGGTACTGTTTCTCGTCCGCAGGTGGTATCGAAACAGAACGGCTCAGAGTTCCGAAGCGGACGTGTCGAACGATGAGAAGCGATATACCGTGGGTTCGTTGAAGGAACTTTGTTGTCCAGATGAGACACTGGAACTTCCCAACGGAAAGGAGATGCAAGAGCTACCCGAGGAGTGCAGGCTGGAGAGCGGTGGAGAGAGTGTCTACGAGTTGGACGCGAAAGATCAACATAGCGTGGGAAAAGAATGTTAGCAGTAGAACGATTGAAGCTTTTGCACTGCGCGCTGGCGTACCCAATCGCTAAGCGTCGGCAACGCCCATGTGTCCTGTCGCTTTTACACATTGACGTAGACTTCGAAACAATCTTGGCGGTTTTCCGTGATTGCCATAGTGAACGGTACCTGGCAATCGATTCTTTCAACATGCAAGACTGCAAGACGAGAGTGCGATTTTGAACCATAATCAAGAATCTCATCATGGCTACGAGACAACAATTACAGGAATCATCATCTCGTTGGATTCGAAAGCCAAGATCATATCGTGCAAAGGCATACGGTTGTGCGTACAATTCCCAAACACTCAGTTTCAACACCTCATATATCGCACTAGCCCTTGCACCAATCACACACAACAACCAGACACACGCACACGCACACTACAACACAATCCCGACCTACTCACACCGCAAATCCGAACCATCCCAGCCCCATCCATTCCGCTCCTCCGTCAAACCCATAACCGCTCGCATCGCACCCAGATCAACCTCCACATATATACACACACACACACACACACACACACACACACAGCGCCGATCCCACCCGACCCAACAGCCTCAACAGAACCTTAATTCTGCACGCCTATTCCATGCACGCTGACGCACGCCGACATGTCGTTATGCAGGGTAGCTTTTAGTTGCCGCTCAACCGCAGGTACGAAGTCGTTTCTGTGGGTGTTGTGGGTCCAGTGTAAGCATGCATGCATGATGGTGGCGTTGTTTCTCAGTGTTGTTGAGCTTATCTTGCGCGTCGTCGTATGTTGTACGCCGAGGTAGCGGAATGTCGTTATCGTGCTTTTATGCCTCGGATTCGTCTCGACAATGTGCATGAGGGGTAATCTGTGTGAGATGAGAACGTTATTTTGAAATCGGTTGTCTTGCATTACAATACTAAGTTTTCTTTGCCGTGGCTAAGCTAATTTCTGTGCGTGGATCCAAAATCTACTACCATACCCAAAGCACCCAAAAATGGATGCGCCTCTATGGGACATATTCTGACACCATACTGCCCAAAGTCTGCTCTATCGTTTTCATGCCATTACATTCAGCGTGATTGTGAGCCTAGAATTGCGCGATCGCTACCGACACCGCCTGCTCGTCGGAGTGGCTGATGCTGATGCTGATTTTCGTGACGCCAACGCGGTCGGCTTCTTCTTGGGCGTGGCCGTGCAACTACATCTCATTAGTATGCGTAAAGACAGCCTGTGCGGTTTGAGAACATACCTGAACTTGCGGCGCGCCTGTCTCGTCATTGACAATCTCAATGTCCTTCAGTGCTGCACCTGCACCCTTGCCCTTGACACCCAGTGACTTGAAAACAGCTTCCTTTGCCGACCACTTTCCGGTGAAGCTGGCTTGGGGGTTGGTAGCCTTTTGGCAGTAGGCGATTTCCTTCTCTGTGAAGTTGCGCTCGAGGAAAGTGTCGTTCTCGATGTTGAGGGCATTGAGAGTCTCCACGTCAACGCCAACCTTTGTGTTGGCAGACGCAGTCGCTTGTGTCAGTGACTCCACCATCTTCATGGTCTCTTCAGCCTTCTTGTCCTTCTTAGGAGTCTCCACCTTCTTCGGGTACGAGTACTGCGCAGTCTTCTTGTCGACCGTAACGCGTGCGCGCGGGTTGAGGAAGACCTCTTGCATCTTGTCGTCTTCGTAGGGCGCCTTGTCCTTGGCGCGGAACATGGTGTTGTTGATGAGACCGTCGTGGAAGTATCGGTAGGCCCGCTTCTGTCGTGCCTCCACCTTCTGCTTGTAGGTGGCGAATTGTGCGTGGTCAAGTGCAGCGTACAGGTACTTGGGGTGGATACCGATGGCCTGCGCGCCCTTCTGTCCGAAACCGAAAGAAGTGACCGAGAAAGCTTTGATGCCATCGGTCTGGATTGATTGCGATGGGTAGACGATATAGTCAAACTGTTCCATGATCTTATCGACATTATCGGCATTGCGGTTGCCGGGGACGAGACCAGTGTTGAGCACTTGCAAACAGCCGTTAAGCATCCATGCACCAGCAGCACCCTTGGGATGACCAGTGAGGTACTTCTGGAAGATACCCAGCAGAGCATTGCCCTTCTTACGGCCAAGATGACGCATCTGCTGGCAAATGACGTCGGACTCGTTCTTGTCATTGGCAACGGTCGAGGTGCCGTGGAAGGAGGCAACGTCAAGATCGTCAATGGTGAGACCCCATGTAGCAAGGGCACCACGGAGCGGGGCGATGCGTGAGTCTTGCTTCCAGAAGAAGTTGCCCAGACTGTTCAAAGCCTCCTTCTCTTGACGCTTAGCCTCCGATTCAATGTGCGAGGCACGCTCTTCCAAGTATTCTGCCTCGTTGAAGTTGTCTCCGGAGTTGCGAATAGCAGCAAGCTCCTCCTCCAGGTACATGAGCTCGGATTCTTGCCACTGCTTGATCTGCTTCCGTCGAAGATCCATTTGTCGCCTCCTGTACTTGATATCGAGCAAAGGTGATGGATATTTCGATGGCGTCTCACGGGCAGTCGTGAGGACGCCTTTACCAGGAGCAGGCACCGAGCGACCGATCTTGTCTGTGGCAGTCGCTGTGAAGCCGAGAACACCATAGATGGGAACACCCATGTCCAATGCCAATTTGGCATCCATGATCACCTGCATACCGCAACCTTGTGATTCCATGAAGCCATTCCTGGTAGTTGTGGTCGGGCGAGACATCTCCTTTGGTGTGCGACCATGTGCAAACTCATCCTCGGCGTTGCTTGTGGCCTTCATGTTGGCGAACTCATAAGAGCCCTCTTCTTGGAAGTCATCAAAACCACCGACGAAGCAGACGCGAGCCTTGCCTTCCACGATGGTGTCGTAACCGATGTCGACAGACTCGACAGCAGTTGCACAAGCACCGACTGGGGTCTTGATCGGACCGGTCGACGACATGAGCAACATGTTGACCCAGGCGCTCATGGTGTTGATGAAGGACTCCTGAAGAATATCTTTCTGAACAGGTCTGTCGAGGAAGCGATCCTTGTACATGCCTCTCAAGGCTGTGGTACCGCCGATACCAGATCCAACGCAGTTACCAACCTCAGACAGATGCACGTACTGGTAGAACTCGTATGGGTCGGTGATACCGCTCGAAAGCAGACACTCTGCGGTCGAGACAAGCACAAAAAGAGTGACTGGATCGACCTGTGAGATGATGTCGTCGGGCACACCGTACTTCTTTGCGTCCCAGCCAGTCGGGATCTGACCAGCGACAAGGCGGTCAAATCGCAGCGCCTTGGGGATAAGTAGAGTAGCGCCCTTCTTCATGCGCACAGTGTACTCTCCAGAATCCTCGATCGCGAAGACCTCAACCTTGTCGCCGTGTTGACGTTTGAATTCATCTGCAAGCTCTTTTGAAGCCTCAAATGGATCAAGATCCTCTTCAATCTGGATCTCTTGCATAAGCTGCTTCTTTTTGGGGTCGTATCCATTGAACAGCTCCGGCTCGATGAGGCGAATACCTGTGTGCTCAAGAATGTACTTCTCGTACTTCGGCTTAATGTCCTTGTCGTCAACTGGCTCACCGGTCTTGGCATCGACCCATCCAGAGTAGCTCTTGCCTTTGAGTGGGCCATTGTGGTTCTTGATGAGACCCATGATCCAAGCCATCTCAACGCAGCCCTCCAACGAGAACTCGCCGTAGGCCTCCATCTCCCAACGTGTCCTGGAGTTACCCCATGGGCCTACCTCAGCGAAACCGGTGACAACGACGACCTTTTCAAGATCGACCATACCCTTCAAGTCGTCATTGAGGGGCTTGACTTCAGTATCCCAATCAGGGAGCTTGGGGAAGTCGAACTTCATGTTGGCTCTTGGCTCGATCTTAGCCTTCTTGTACAGGGCCTCACTCGCTTCGCCATTCACAACCTTGTTTTCAATGGCGTTCTCCTTGATGACAGCTCGGCGGACATCGCTAGTCTCCATCAACTCCTTGCGAAGATCTGCCATGAGGTCCTTGAGGTTGGGGATGTACTGGAAGCCTCCGTTGAGATCAGCCCAGACTGGTTCAACCTGGCAGAGGTTGACGATCGGCGGTGCCATGAGACCAAGGATGTTGAAAGCCATCTCTTGCTGCGAGAAGGTGCGCACTCCGTACTTCTCGATGCCCTCAGCGACAATGTTGTTCGCGCTCATGAGGCCAGTGCCACGGGTCCAGCCAATGACAGCACCACAGATAGTGAGGTAGTTGCCCCAGCTCTCAGAATGCCATCGAGAGAACAAGGTCTCGAGCGACATCTTGGACTCGGAGTACAGTCCGTCGTTGCCAAACGTTCCGTGGTTGGGAGAAAGAGGAAGCATGACCTGGGCTGGCCGAGTCTCGTAGCCATTTGCCTGCTTCTGCTTCTTGATGGCACCAAGCATGCGGAGAAGGTTGGTCAACATGATACGGTGGGCAAGCTCGGACTTGGAGTCGATGCCGTCAATCTCACGACCATTTTCTGGGATGGCCGCAAAGGGAACGACGTAATCAAGATCCCAGCCGAGACCCTTCTTTGCATCAAAGATGTAGTCAATAAGAGCTTCTACATCCTGGTTGCTGCCCTGGTTGAAGGGCACAACAATGAGCTGGGAGCCACGTGCACCATAACGGGTGTACATGGACTGGTAGTACTCAGTGACCGAGCGCGAGAACCTCGAGGTGGTGACAATGACCTTGGCGCCACCACTGATCAAGCCCTGGAGCACTTGCGCGCCGATTGAACCGGCACCAGCACCAGTCATGAGCGCGTACTTGCCCTGGAAAGTAACACCAGACTTGGCAGCGTTCTCAAGGCAGTCGAGATAGACACCAGTGAGCTTCTTGCTGTACTCCCAGCCATGGTCGTCCTTTCGCTTGAGATGCAGGAAGGGAACGGTCTCAACCTTGCCCTGCTTCTGCGAGCCATTGAGGCGGCCGTTGCGCCCACGCTTGCCACCGGTGGCCTTTCCGTTCTCGTTGGGGATGATTTGGCCTTCGTTCATGGACAGCGAGCGAATGACATTGCTGTACAAGCTCTTGATCTGCAATTGCGAGGATTTCGACAGCTTGTGTTGTTGCTTGATGAGCTTGTAGATGCGCTGGAGGTCGTTCTGGACCTTGGTGCGATTGCCGTACTCGGAGAGCTTACCGCCCTCAGCCATTTCACGCACATAGTGCTCCAGCTTGCGAACGCTGGCACGAGGCGCTTCCTCGTAGTTCATGTTGCCCTTGGCATCGATCTCAAGGTAGGGCGCAGTAGGAACAGCGACATCCTTGTAGACAGGGGCCTCGTTCAACACGTCCTTGCAGTTGTCGATGAGCTGTTGACCGAGCTCCTTTGCGAGCTCGTAGGTCTCGCCACGCTCAGTGGGGCAGTGGTCCATATGGTACTGCATGAAGTCGAGGAGGAGGGGATTTGAGCGGTTCATGATGGCAATGCAACGACTGACGATTTCGCGGTCGACCGCCTTGAGCTTGCCGAAGATGATGTCGTAATACATGCTGAGGGCGTCCTGTCGTGCCCAATTCCACGACGAGTCGTAGACGCGGGCCTTGAGGGATGTGAATTGTGGCTCAATGCCAGAAGCGTAGAACTCGCCATGCTCAGTTGTCCAGAGGTCCAATTGCGCTTGGAGCGCAGACTGTGCCTTCTGTCCATCAACGAACGCCTTGTCGCCTGCGCGGAGGTCCATCTTAAGGTATCGTGCGAAGAGCTCCAATTGCTGCTTGAACAATTGTCGCTGGTCCTTGGTAAGGGCGTCAATGGCCGCTGGGTCCATCATCATGCCGCCACCAGCACCTCCAGCATCGCCGCCTGCTGTGGGCGCAGCGAGACTGATGCCCACAATTCCGGCGTACTTGTTCGACTGCTCGTCCAAGAAGGCCTTTCCGTCAGCTTCTGAGCCCAGACGCGCTGCTGGCTCGTTGGTGATGGCGAGGAGCAGCACTCCGTCCTGGCGGCCCTGAGCTAGACCCCATCTTGTCTCCAGGTGCTTGCGCACGGCTGTGATGTTGAAGCCACCAGGCATCTTGGAGGACACCATACGGGCAATGAGGGAGGCGGACTGCTTGCCGAGCTGGCCGTTGAAAGTGGCCTGCATCGACGCACCGAGCTCGTCGAGAGGCGTGTCCTCCGGCTTCTCGGGTGTTGAGCCAAATTCTTTGCCCAGGTCTCCAAGAATTTCGTTTTGAAGGGTGGATTTGCCTGCGAGCTCGTTAGCATCAATTCGCATGCCCAACGTCAATCGACTCACCTCCAACCAAATCCTTGATGGCCTTGCTCAGTGGAATGTCCATGAGCGGCTTCTTCAGCTTCTGGGCCACCAACGCCCGCAGAATGTCGGTAGCTGTGACTGGCACATCCGGGACCTGAGCTGCTGGTCCTGCGTTCGCGGCTGGCGCTGCAATTGGCGCTGCAGCTGCCGCGGGAGCACCCGAGGACGCGGCCGGGGCGTCTCCACTGCTGGCTGCTGGCTCTGGCTCCTCCTCCACCGGGTCTACGTCGTAGTAGATGTCTTTTGCGTCCTTGTTGTAGCACAGAATCTGCCGTTGCACTGAGCGCGCGGCATCGTGTGCTTCGTACTTGGAGGCCAACGTCCGCTTCGCCATGACCCCGAGGGTGTCTGCGGGGCCAATTTCGACGATGCGCTCCGTCGTCTTCTCGCCAAGAACGACATCCTGCGTCTCAATCCACCTCACGGGCGAGGCGAACTGGTATGCCAGCAGCTCAATGAGCAGCGTGTGCGAGAGCTCCTGCTCGACTTCGGGACGCATGGCGGCGGTGTACAAGCAGAGCAATAGGCGAAAGGAGGGTGGTGGAGCTCAATGGAGCTCAGTGGGTATCGGGTATCTCTACTGCAAACAGAAGGAAGGGTATCTCAGCGTGGTGTGAGGAAGCTGCAGTCGGGGGTGGAGCGACGTGCAGAGTCTCTACTAGTGTGGGAGATGGAGGGAGTAGAGGAAGTAGCTCGGGGAAACGCTTGAAGCCCGGGGGGGATTATTTTGATAAGTTATGGGAGGTATGTGGGAGGTATGACAGGCGGGAAGTCTAGGGACAGCACCCCAACGCATTGGCTGTTTATCTCTCGTTCGAAGGCAAGGGCAGCGTGGTTCTGCCGTATCTCCAGCGTGTTGAGGATTCTTTTCGGCTGTCTAAAAACTACTGAACGGGACCCCTGCACGGCAACGTCGTCAATGCTCCGGTCGGCTCAACAGCAAATCTCGCCTGTAGGAGGCGTGCTTGCGCAGGCCACCACCATTTACCTGCTCAGATAGAGCCAATCCGGCGGGCCTTGCGAGCGGGTGGTCAGCAGCGCAACCGTGTCAACAGCGGCCTCAACAGCAGCGATAGCCGTCGCGTGCGGGGACAGCGCTGCTCAGTACGTCTGGCGCACGTCAGGCGTGGTGTGGATCGGCTGGTGCTGAGCCAGACGAGAGCTTGTTGCCGCTTACATCCCCAACATTACCACGAGCGCATCCCTGTCGCCCTAGCGCGGAGCCCTGGTGGGAGCTCGAAAAAGTCAACAGCTTGCCGGCCGTGATAACTGCGCCCGCACGCACTCCCGAGTCTGCCCTCGACCCGCCCAATTGCTCTCCCTCCCTCTTGATTACTCTTCATATACCCGAGCTCTGCCTTTAATCTTGTTGCCTGTGGCAGACCCTCATCCTCGACCCGCACACTCCACACCGCAAGGGAGCTGCATTCGCAGTACGGACCAATTCCCGAGCACGCCAGCTGATTAGTTTCTGTCTGGCCATTGTGTTAGAACAAGTACGTGACCGCTCAATTGAGAGAATTTTGCGAGAGACACAGTGGCAGGAACAATCGAGTGCGCCTTCCGCTTGCTCGCTCGCACCTTCCCAACGGCGAGACGAATGCTCACACCAAGGCAGTCGCACTCTGTGCAGTCGCTCCTTCTATATCTTAATTGAGTAGATCCATTGAGGTATGCACGTCTTTGACATAGAACGATCCTTCCACCACATACACCACACTACAATAATTGTAATCGAACACCGCTAACATGCCCGTCAAGCCTCTCACCACCATGTACGGCTCTGGACAGCAGACGGGGATTAGCACGCCCCGCTCTGCCGCGAACTTGCGTCCCCTCATCCTATCCCACGGCTCGCTCGAGTACACGCTTCTCATCCCGACTGCCCTGCACTTCAGCGCACAGCAGCTCAAAGACACCTTCAAGCTCACTCTTCCGGAACCCACAGACGAACTCGCCCAGGATGACGAGCCCTCGTCGATACCCGAGCTGGTGGCACGCTTCCTCGGCTTCATTGCGCGAGAGGTAGAAGAGGGCGAGGACCCCGACTCGTTCGAGGAGGTGCTCAAGCTCATCATCACCGAGTTCGAGCGTGCCTTTCTGCGCGGCAACGAAGTGCATGTTGTGGCGGCTTCGCTACCTGGCATCACTGAGAAGAAGCTCATCACCGTCCGGTCATACTACGCTGCTCGCGCAGCAGTAGACAGGCCGATCAAGCCCCACGACTCGGCTCTCTTCCGAGAGGTCGACGACGAGAATGCCGTCATATACGCCGTTCTGGGCGGGCAAGGAAACATTGAGGAGTACTTCGATGAGCTCCGTGAAATCTACAACACCTACACACCATTCCTGGAGGACTTCATTGCGTCCGAGGCACAGCATCTGCTGCGGTTGTCGCGAGACCCGCGCGCAGAGAAGCTCTACTCCAAAGGTCTCGATGTCATGCGATGGCTCAACAACCGCGAGTCGCAGCCAGACACCGACTACCTCGTCTCAGCACCTGTCAGTCTGCCCTTGATTGGGTTGACACAGCTCGCACACTTCGTCGTCACAACCCGCGTTCTCGGCGGCCATCCGGGTAATGTCCGCAACCGCTTCGCTGGTGTGACTGGTCACTCGCAGGGTGTCGTCACAGCCGCTGCGATTGCAGAGTCGAAGAACTGGGAAACATTCCAAAGGGGTGCGAAGAAAGCCATCGAGATCCTTTTCTGGATCGGTACGCGAAGCCAGCAAGCTTTCCCGCGCACATCACTCGCGCCATCAGTGCTGCAGGATTCAGTCGACAATGGCGAGGGTACACCGACACCTATGTTGTCCATTCGCGACCTCTCGAGGAAAGCCGTTCAGGACCACATTGACGCAACCAACGCGCATTTGCCCGAAGACAGGCACATTGCCATCTCGCTCGTGAACAGCGCACGCAACTTCGTTGTCACAGGTCCACCCATCTCGCTTTACGGCTTGAACCTTCGTCTGCGCAAAGTCAAGGCTCCCACAGGCTTGGACCAGACGAGGATCCCCTTCACTGACCGCAAGGTCCGCTTCGTCAACCGCTTCTTGCCGATTACTGCTCCTTTCCACAGCCCATACCTCACAGAGGCTACCAAACAGTTGGAGGATGATCTGAAGGACATCAAGATCTCGTCGAGCGATCTAGGTATTCCGATGTACGATACCCACACTGGCAAGGACATCCGGGAAGAGGGCGAAGACAACATCGTCTCCCGTCTAGTGCGCATGATCACCCACGACTCCGTAGAATGGGAGAAGGCGACAGTCTTCAGCAAAGCAACCCACATCCTCGACTTTGGCCCCGGCGGCATATCTGGTCTGGGTGTGCTCACCAACCGTAACAAGGACGGAACGGGTGTCCGCGTCATTCTCGCAGGCGCAATTGACGGTCAAAACGCTGAAGTGGGCTACAAGCCTGAAATTTTCGACCGTGATTCGGAGCACGCTGTCAAGTACGCAGTTGATTGGGTCAAGGACCACGGCCCTCGCCTGGTCAAGACCTCTACCGGCCAGACCTACGTAGACACCAAGATGAGCAGAATGCTCGGTCTGCCTCCCGTCATGGTTGCCGGTATGACTCCATGTACGGTTCCATGGGACTTCGTCGCTGCAGCAATGAACGCTGGTTATGAGATCGAACTTGCGGGTGGCGGCTATTATAACGAGAAGACTATGACTGCTGCCATCACCAAGGTCGAGAAGGCCATCCCTGCTGGCCGTGGTATTACAGTCAATTTGATCTACGTCAACCCCCGTGCTATGGGCTGGCAGATCCCGCTCTTGGCGAAGCTCAGAGCCGACGGTGTGCCCATTGAAGGCCTCACCATCGGCGCTGGTGTTCCATCTATTGAAGTCGCCAACGAATACATCGAGACGCTCGGCATCAAGCATATCGCTTTCAAGCCCGGTTCGGTCGAGGCTATTCAGCAGACTATCAATATCGCCAAGGCAAACCCGACCTTCCCGGTTCTCCTTCAGTGGACGGGCGGTCGCGGTGGTGGCCATCACTCGTTCGAAGACTTCCATCAGCCCATTCTGCAGATGTACAGCCGCCTCCGCAAGTGTGACAACCTGATCCTTGTGGCCGGTTCTGGCTTCGGCGGTGCGGAAGACACATACCCATACCTTACCGGTGCCTGGTCAACTCGCTTCGGCTATCCCCCAATGCCTTACGACGGATGCTTGTTCGGCAGCCGAATGATGACCGCCAAAGAATGCTACACGTCCAAGATGGCAAAACAGGCTATCGTTGATGCTCCTGGCCTTGACGATAGCGAGTGGGAGAAGACCTACAAGGGCGCTGCCGGTGGTGTGATCACTGTCCGCTCGGAGATGGGCGAGCCTATTCACAAGCTCGCTACTCGCGGTGTCTTGTTCTGGGCCGAAATGGACCAGAAGATCTTCAGCTTAGACAAGGCGAAGCGCATCCCTGAACTCAAGAAGATGCGGGAGTACATCATCGATAAGCTCAACAAGGACTTCCAGAAGGTCTGGTTTGGCCGGAACAAGAGGGGCGAGTCTGTCGACCTTGAGGATATGACTTATGCTGAGGTCGTACAACGCATGGTTGACTTGATGTACGTCAAGCACCAGTCTCGCTGGATTGATCAAAGCTTGAAGCGTTTGACCGGCGACTTCATTCGTCGACTGGAGGAGCGCTTCAGCAAGTCCAGCAGCGAGTCGCTCATTCAAAGCTACGAAGAGCTGAATGACCCCTTCCCGACCATCAAGAAGGTGTTCGAAGCATACCCCGAGGCTGATGAGCAGTTGATCAATGCTCAGGATGTCCAGCACTTCTTGCTCCTCTGCCAGCGCCGAGGTCAAAAGCCCGTGCCTTTCGTCCCAGTCCTTGATGACACCTTCGAGTTCTTCTTCAAGAAGGATTCACTTTGGCAGTCCGAGGATCTCGATGCAGTCGTGGACCAAGATGTTGGCAGGACTTGCATCTTGCAAGGACCGATGGCGGTCAAGTATTCCACAAAGGTCGACGAGCCAGTCAAGGAAATTCTCGACGGTGTGCACCAAGGTCACATCAATTACCTCCTTCGCGATGTTTATGGTGGCGATGAGTCAAAGGTTCCCGTTATTGAATACTTCGGCAGCAACCTCTTGACAGTGCCACAAGGTCTGGAGGTTGACGGTCTTACCGTTTCGAAGCTCGAGGATAAGACCATCTACCGCCTCTCGGCAGCACCTAATGCAACCATGCCCGAAGCTCATTCGTGGCTCCAACTTTTGGCCGGCACCACCTACTCATGGCGCCATGCTTTCTTCACTGCGGACATTTTTGTGCAAGGGCAGCGCTTCCAGAGCAATCCAACAGCGCGAATCTTTGCTCCCACGCCCGGCATGCTTGTCGAAATCAACAACCCCAACGAGCCAAGCAAGACCACGATTGTGGTCAAGGAGCTTCACTCCAACGGGAAGCTCATCAAGACTATTGAGGTCAGTCTAGGAGAGGACAACGAGATCCTGCTCAACATGTGGGAGGAGCGCACGGCAGTGAAACAACCCGTTGCTCTACCCTTCCGATTTACCTACCGCCCCGACATTGGCTACGCTCCCATCCACGAAGTCATGGAAGCCCGCAACGACCGCATCAAGGAGTTCTACTACAAGCTCTGGTTCGGTGATGAAGTATGCCCCTTCGACGCCAACGTCACATCGAGGTTTGACGGTGGTCGCGCTACCGTCACAAGCGAGGCCATCAACGACTTCGTCCACGCAGTTGGTAACACGGGCGAAGCTTTCGTCCATCGACCTGGCAAAGAGGTGTTTGCTCCCATGGACTTTGCGATTGTCGTTGGCTGGAAGGCTATCACCAAGCCTATCTTTCCTCGCGCCATTGACGGTGATCTGCTCAAGCTCGTCCATCTTTCCAACGGATTTCGCATGATTCCAGGAGCAGAACCATTGAAGAAGGGCGACGTCCTTGACACAACTGCGCAAATCAATGCGGTCATCAACCAAGACTCTGGTAAGATGGTCGAAGTATGCGGCACCATCACACGCGATGGTCAGCCAGTGATGGAGGTCACGAGCCAGTTCTTGTACCGTGGCGCGTATGATGACTTCGAGAACACCTTCCAACGCAAGAACGAGAAGCCAATGCAACTTCACCTCGCCACGACCAAGGATGTTGCCATCCTGCGATCGAAGGAGTGGTTCAACTTTGAGGAGCCCGACATCGATCTGCTCAACAAGACCTTGATGTTCAAGCTCGAGACTGTCCTTCGTCACAAGAACAAGACAGCATTCTCTCAAATCGAGACTCAGGGTGAAGTTCTGCTCGAGCTCCCTACTAAAGAGGTCATCACTATTGCGTCTGTCAATTACCAGTCTGGTACAGCTTACGGCAACCCTGTACTGGACTACCTCGAGCGCAATGGTACTGGCATCGATCAAGCTGTTCATTTCGAGAACCCGATTCCTCTGCACGGCAAGACTCCGCTGAGCCTCAAGGCGCCTGCTTCGAACGAGAACTACGCACGCGTGTCTGGTGACTACAACCCCATTCACGTGTCGCGTGTCTTCGCAAGCTATGCCAATCTCCCAGGTACTATTACCCACGGCATGTACTCCAGTGCTGCTGTCCGCAGCTTGGTCGAGACATGGGCCGCTGAGAACAACATCGGTCGCGTGAGAAGCTACCACGTGAACCTAGTCGGAATGGTCCTGCCTGATGACATGCTTGACGTCAAGCTGCAGCACGTCGGCATGGTATCCGGTCGCAAGATCATCAAGATCGAGGTCAGCAACAAGGAGACAGAAGACAAGGTTCTTCTTGGTGAGGCCGAGGTCGAGCAGCCCACCACTTCGTACGTCTTCACCGGACAGGGATCTCAGGAGCAAGGCATGGGTATGGACTTGTACAACAGCAGTGACGTTGCTAAGGAGGTGTGGGACCGTGCGGACAAGCACTTCATGGACAACTATGGTATGTGCGGCGACTTGATTCGAATGCTCACAATCACTAATTTATCACAGGTTTTGCCATCACCAACATTGTGAAGAACAACCCCAAGGAGCTCACCATTCACTTTGGTGGACCCGTCGGAAAGGCCATTCGCCAAAACTATATGTCCATGACATTCGAGACGGTCGCCACAGATGGATCAATCAAGTCGGAAAAGATCTTCAAGGAGATTGACGAGAACACCACCTCGTACACCTACCGATCTCCCACAGGCCTGCTTTCGGCAACGCAATTTACGCAACCTGCTCTCACCCTCATGGAGAAGGCGTCCTTCGAGGACATGCGCGCCAAGGGTCTCGTACAAGCCGACAGCACTTTCGCTGGACACTCTCTCGGAGAGTACTCTGCTCTTGCCGCCTTGGCCGAGGTCATGCCCATCGAAAGCTTGGTGTCTGTCGTGTTCTACCGTGGCCTTACAATGCAGGTCGCTGTGGAGCGTGACGAGACTGGACGTTCAAACTACTCCATGTGCGCTGTCAACCCCAGCCGCATCTCGAAGACGTTCAATGAGCAGGCCTTGCAATACGTTGTCGAGAACATCGCAGAGCAGACGGGCTGGCTCTTGGAGATCGTCAACTACAACATCGCCAACATGCAATACGTTGCAGCTGGTGACCTCCGCGCGCTTGACTGCCTGACCAATGTCACCAACTACCTCAAGTCGCAAAAGGTCGACATTCAGGCGCTCATGCAGAGCATGTCGCTTGAGGATGTCAAGGCCCATTTGGTGGAGATCATCAAGGGCTGCGCGGAGCAGACTGAGGCCAAGCCCAAGCCACTTGACCTGCAGCGTGGCTTTGCCACTATCCCGCTCAAGGGTATCGATGTACCGTTCCACAGCACGTTCTTGAGGTCAGGTGTCAAGCCGTTCCGAAGCTTCCTGCTCAAGAAGATTCACAAGACGTCAATCGACCCGTCGAAACTGGTCGGAAAGTACATTCCCAATGTGACAGCGAAGCCATTTGCGCTCACCAAGGAGTACTTTGAGGATGTATATAAGCTCACCAATTCGCCGAAGATTGGCAACATCTTGGCAAACTGGGAGAAGTACGAAGAGAAGGAGGAGACGTCGGTCGCAGCATGAGGCGTACAATGTTGAGTATGCGTTCTTGATTGTGTCGCGGGCGTTGGGTGATTTGAGTAGACTTGATATCCGGAAGGCGTACACCCATATGAAGACGGCCTGGATGACTTATCTGTAGTAGACAAATTTAATGAACATTTCACTGCAAACATCCATACACAATGCTTCCTGGGGCGACTGTAGCATCTGGGTGAATGGTTACGTGCAGGTTCGTGGTGTCTCAGTGACCTCTTACCTCCACAGCGTCTCAGATGCCGTGATTCATTCACAGACCCTTCTTGCGCTATTCAATATACAATTCATCCCCTTCCACGATGCATAATCTACTCTCTGTCTGAAGAGTCGATGGTCATCAGCCGTGAGTCGTCCAAGTCAAGTCTAGCGCGTGCATCGGAGACAAGCCACACCACCGCCCGGAAGTCCGCAATTTGTTGACAAGCACAAGCACCTAGCAACGAGCGCAACATCACACGACAGTCCTCACCACAACTTCGCACCCACCAAGCGCCTTCTCCTTTCAGCGAAATGCAGCGGGGACATCGACCATCGACGACGCCTATGGACTTTGAATGGACCAACCAGAATGGCCCGGTAGACCCATCGTCACCGTTCATGAACATACAAACCCAGCAGTCAGCGAAGAAGCGTGAGCATCACCACTACTCTACCTCCCACTCTGGGCAACACAACCAAGCACGGAAGACTAACTCATGGCCGCCCTTTGGCCAAACAGGTCCACACTCTGTGCTCGATTCGCCGTCCAAAGGCTTTGCGACGCCTAACCGCCTGCGCGAACCTGATAACCGCCCCTCGTACTTCACACCAGGCGACAAGCCACTCCCCTCAGTGCCGGCACATCTCCAGAAGGTCTGGGAGCCGCGCACGCCCGCAAGCACCTACGACTTCAGCTCGGGCGGGGAGACGCCAAACACACCGAACGTAGACAGCGACGCCGCCACACCAGACACACAGTTGGCCGACAAGATGGGCCGGCTGACCAACGGCGAGTTGGACGCGCTCAAGAAGCCTCCGCGGCGCGACAGCTGGTTCAAGCGCGCTTTTGGAGGCAGCCCGAGCCCCACCAAAGAGCATCGCGAAGAGTCGCGCAAGCACTACTCGCGGGGAGTCGAGCATCGCGTGCAGAAGCGGCGCTCTGAGAAGTCGGAGCGCTCGCGGTCGAAGAAGCGATCAGCTCCGCGAGACACAGACGGCGAAGACTCAGAGAAGGAGCAATCCAAAACCACCATACCAGCCCCAGCCATTGTGAAGCAGACGTATGCTATGAGCGTCGCCGGCTTCTTGCACTGGGTCGAAGCACATCCGCATCTTCCTGGCGTGCTTTCCTTCTACTTGCAGCTCTTCATCAACCTGGCCCTAGCAGGCGGCTTCCTGTACATTTTGTACTGCGCATGGAGCGGAATCATGTCAGATGTGGATATCGAATCCTCTAAGCACATGTCTGGCGTGCTGATCGACATCAAAGAGTGTGCAGATCAGTATCGGGCTAATCGTTGTTATCCTGATCCAGTACCGGCCATGTCAAAGGCGTGCTCTGGATGGGAAGCGTGCATGAACCGCGATGCGAAAAAGGTCGCTCGTGCAAGCGTCACCGCGAAGACGTTCGCCAAGATTTTCAACAGCTTCGTTGAGGAGTTCAGCTACAAGTCGATGGTAGGTCTCGCCTTCATCCTTTGCCTAAAAGCCTGCCTGTCCTCTATCGATCGCGCAAACGAGAAGATGAGACGGGAGGCTTGGCTTCACGGCCGTGGCACACCTCCCTATGCCCCTCGTCATCACAATCCTCCAGTCCACGAGCCCCACCGAGAAATCGATTATGACCCTGAATTTACTGACCCGTCATACACATAGGTCTTCACTGCCATCATCATCTTCGGCGGCTTCAACCTGTCGAACTGGGCATTTGGCCTCTTACGCACGCAGCAACAACAGCACCCGACCCCGAACCCAAACTCAAACGATTACATACCACAAACACCCCATCGCGTGCTCTCAAGTGGTTACCTAGAGCAAAATTACCAACAAAACTGGCAACAACACACACCTTATCAGACACCGTATGGTGGCATGCGGCATATTGAGCCGCCGCCATTACAACATGCGCATAGTATGCCTGCACTGCCGATGGTGCCACAAGAAGGCGTTGGTTTGTTAGAAGATAGGAAAACTCCTAGGAAGAGAGGGATATTCAGGTGATACCTGCAGCACATTTTGGTACGCTTTTTGATCGTCTTGCATATCACGTTTGCTTGGCGTCATGACAGCGCTTTTTCTAGGGTAGCATAAGCATCATCATTGGCACGATTACATATTGGACTTTTTCCTCCGATGAATACATTACTACTCACCTTCTTAATGCCCGTCTTGCCCTTATTTCCTACTCGCCTATTCCGCTAGTCGTTTTTTTGCAGTGTCGTGCTCATTTCCCAGCTCGAACGCAATGGGCGTGAAATCATCGCGAATCCATTTGCGAGATTTAACCCCTGAAGAGCCTGTATAGCATCAGATACCTTTGTTTCTGCCCAATGGTCATCGCGAGATCGTCTGAAGCTAGGGGATGGTGGGTGGGCGAGGCGGCGGGGGCCGAGGGGGCCGAGGGTCGGGCGGAGCGAAGACGTCGTATGGCGCCAAGAGTGACTATGGTTGTTTGTCTGGCGTGGCGTGGCGGTTGGTGTTGAGATTTTACGAGCGGAAATGCTAATGAAGTGTTGTGCCATGGGAAGCAGTGTGTGTATTTGGAAAGGGGTGATAAGACGATTAGCGGTGATGTTCACGATCCAGCAAGTTCCAGCAAGTGGCATTCATATGGGACAGTGGACTTCAGAAATACAGCAGACCAGTGGCCGTCAAGGTACGATGTCGTTCGTTTCGAGCTTCTGAAGAGGGTTCGTTGGGCATACTAAGCGGACCGCATGTTCGAGCACGTACGGAACGAAGTTTTACAATTGGGGGTGCGAGGTTGGAAACAATGCAAGCTTGATACTGGTTGCTATTCTTCCCATTTATATCCCATTTCACCGTCCTATAACGGCGTCGAATCCTTCGGTAACTTTATCTTGAACACTAGAACCTGTGTATCTAGATCGAATCCGCTCACGTCTTTGTACGGCAGTTGTCCGAAGTTGATATACCCTGCAAAACTTGGTCAGCCAACCATTCTTCCGCCCGTATCTTAGCTTCAAAATATGATGAGGACTTACCGTTCTGCGTAATGAAATCATTATCTGACACTGAAATCAGATAATACTCTTTCCCGCCATCGTCATCCTTTTCCTTCCCCTTCCCACCGTCTCTCTCATCATCATCATCATCAACTTCGAAAAGCGCAAAACTCTCCCACTTCTCATTCAGCAAATCCGGTCCTTGTGCCCCGCCATTCCTCACACCGAATCTATTCAGCTGCTCGTTATTATTGTAGCTCAGCCACGGACAGTACTCCGCTGGGTTAACATCTGATTTGAGCACGCCATCTTTACTCGCAATGCTGCCGTTGAACGCATCGTACTTGCCCACGACGTTCGTCGCAGAGGAGATGTCAATCACATCTGCGTTGCGGTAGATCGATGTCGAGCTGGACTGTCCGTGGCCTGCGCCGCTATCGCGCGCCAGCACGAGGAATTGTGTGGCGGAAATGTAGTGCATTTCAGACTGGCTTGCTACCTTTCCAGACGGCAAAACAGGGAGTTGGACGGCGTACTCGGCTTCCAGTGAGGCTTTCTTACCGCTGTCTTCGATGCGGTACGTCAGGAAGCGGCTGTTTCGGCGCGCGGAGCTGGATTTCCCGCCATCCTGGATCGTGGCGCTCTGCAGGAGGGTGTAGAGATACTTGCCATCCGGGCTAGCCGTCAAAGCTTCGAGGCCCTGGTTGTTTCCTCGGCCGGTAGATGGATTCTCGGGCTTAATCTTAAAGTCGGGGTCGTAGAGGGGAGGCGATGCTGCGCTGAAAGACTCGGTGCCGTTACGCAGGGGGATGAAGGCGTCGGGAGTGCGGATTGCTTGGATCATCTTGCCGGATGCGGAGAATTGGTAGACGTATGTAGCTGGATCATGTTAACATCTCGACGTCTTTTGGGAAGTGGTATAGGTACCATATTCGTCGCTAATCCAGTATGTATCGTCATCGCCGAGTACCAAGCCCTCGGTGTCGAGCGCAATGCGTGCACCACCTGTGCCATTCTGTCCGAATCCATTGCCAGTATCTGCACTCGTGGATCAGCGCTGCTCGAAGATAAGAGTCGTGATATCCTACACTTAGCCAATGGCAAGTTCGGGAACCCATCATACTTGACCGTCCCAGTCGGATCCAAGCCCGTCAACGGCGTCCCATCCGGTCCCGTCAACAGCAGCGTGTCCAGATAAGTGAGGTTGAAATTCGGACTCGCCGGTTTCTCGATCGTCGCGTTCACAATCTCAAATGTGAAGCTGAACTTGTGAATTCTCGTCTGCGTGTTCTGCGTTCCTGTATCAAATTCAGTATATGCTTCGCAACACCTTTCGTACTTCGGATTCTACCTTGTGTGTTCCAACCCCGATCTGGCAAGCCGTGAAGGACGCCTGAATACACGCCGTTTGAACCCTTGCTCTTCTTGAATTTACTCTTCTTCTTGTCAAGTGCGATTGCACTTCCAATCCCACCTAGCGTGTCGCCATACTTGTCCCTGAAGTCTGCGGCCAACTTGCCGAAGCCCGCAAGTTCCTCGTAGACGTACTGCTTGCCATTGCACGTCGTCACATTCACACCAGTCGAATCGGCGCGCGGAGTAATTGGGTTTGCAATGACATTGGCCAGGGGCAGAGCCAAAAGGGTGAGAGATGATGTGAGCAACATCTTGACGGTGTAACGAGGTGTCGTGTGCCTGCACAGGGGCAGTTCAAGGGAAGTAGCAGGGTCTTATATTAACATCTGCATGTCCAGTCGATGGTTGCCGATGACGCGACCCATGCACCCGGCGCAAGGCTGAGTGACGCGATATGCACTTATTCCCGTGCTCTAGCATCGCACGTTGTGGTCTGTTTGGCTGCTAAATGGCCATGGGCAGGGGCGGGAGATGCGGGATACCGCGCACCAAGCTTATTAGGTAGAGAGGCGCGCTGCTCAGGTACGCGTGGTTCCTTTGCTAGAATAGCCCGGCAAGTTGGTGAGGTAGATTTGCCAATGATGATGGCGTGTTCGGGGTTGGAGTTCGCACGTTGCTAGAAGGGGACGATGTGAGTCGCTGACTGGAGATGTGTCCGCGGGGACGCGATACCGGAATAGGCAGGACGCATTTAGCACTTGCATCGCGCCATTGGGAACTGAGATTTTTGTGTCTACTTGCTTTTGGTTGCGGTAGTGTTTGTCCAATATTATGTGATGTAATCTAGTATCCTCAAGATATGAATACACTAGTGTGTAGGTAAAAACGGAGTCAGCCATGCTCCGAAAACTCCCTCAAGATATTCACCACTTTACTCCAGCTTTGAAACTGCCAAAGCTCTGGTCGGAAAGATACATCTCATCCTCGACTTCCTTCAATAGACATAGGTCATCATGCCGATCTGCCATCTCCGCCTCGCTCCCTGATTGACATCTTCCAAAGCAGCTGCTCCTTCTCTTGGGTCTTGTCCTTTCCTTCTAAGCCGGCGTAAGCCCTACCCTCGTCCCATTCAAACTGCACAATGTCAACGTCAACCCCTCCTGCCACGGCCCGGGATCCCTCGACTCAATCGCCTTGAACTCCTGCACCAGTCTGACAGTAATATAACTCGCCTCTGTAAGCGCATACTGCTGGCCCAGACAGATGCGCGGACCGCCGTTGAAAGGCAAGTATTCCCAGCCAGGACGTAAGTGCTCCCAACGCTCGGGCTTGTACTCGTCGGCATCGGGGCCGTAGATATCCTTTCGACGGTGCATGGTGTAGGGCGAGTAGCCGACCATTGTGCCTTTGGGAATGAAGAGCGGGTGTTTGCCGTCAGGGCCGCCGCCGAGGGGTAGGACGGTGTCGCGGATGGCGAAGCGGGAATTTCCTGGGACGACGGGGTGGACACGGAGAGCTATCATGGATCAATACAATTGATATTGGATAGTTGTGTGGGAAGACTTACATTCATTCAGACACCACTTGAGGTACTTCAGGTTACGGAGCTCCTCGTATGTAGGTGTCCTGCCGTCGAGGGAAGCAACTTCCTCTCGCAACTTGGTGTAGATCTCTGGCCTCTTTGCAAGCTCGAAGAACATGTTGCTCAGCAGACTGGCGGTCGTATCGCGTCCAGCAAGCAAGATGTTGATGAGCTCTTCTCGGATGCGCAGACGGTCTGTCGTTTGCTTCGCTACTTCCTGGATGAAGAAGTACTTCTCGTCCTTCTCACTTCCACCGCGCTTTTCCTCGTCCAGTTTTTTGCGGAACTGTAGGGCTCCGTCCACGAACTTGTCGATGTACGCATGACAGATCCTGATGGCCTCCTCTGCCTTTTTGGTGTCTGTGAAGCGGTAGAATGGCCCGAACCGGATGCGCGCTGTGATGTCGTCTTGCGCATAGTTGAACGCCTTGCCGAAGATGGAATCCTCGTTGTTTTCGTCTTCTTGGCCACTCATGCGAAGGGAGTTGGTGGAGTGGTTGAACAAGAATTCGGTCGCTGTATCAATGGTGAGACGGAAAAAGAGTTCTTGAAGATCGACTGTCGAGCCATCTTTGGGGATGTGCTCGAGCATGAGCTTAAAATGGCGCTCAAAAGCATCAATGTCTGCGACCTGATCTCTTGCAAAGTTTGGTCGCAGCATGTGCCGACTGTTCGCCCACCGCTCCCCGTCCGCGTTGAAGATGCCGTGACCAAGAAGAGGTGTGAAGCCAGCCGTTCGATTGCCAAAGCTGTAGTCCTTGAATTTCAAGCTCAGTACTGTTTTGACATTCTCGGGTTCGCAGGTC
Organism: Setomelanomma holmii; assembly: GCA_010015745.1. Taxonomy (NCBI): domain Eukaryota; kingdom Fungi; phylum Ascomycota; class Dothideomycetes; order Pleosporales; family Phaeosphaeriaceae; genus Setomelanomma; species Setomelanomma holmii. The sequence goes on from ML978227.1 coordinate 173,683, forward strand.
GCGATAATGGGCATGGTAATCGTCCTGGAGTGGAACGTGTTTCCTAGTCTTTCGAAACGCTTCTTGTTCTCCTGCAACATGATGTGATTTTTGCTGTTGGCCGACATCAACTTCATCACGTCCAGTCCAAGAATCGGATCCTTGTTGAATCGCCCCCGGCATGGTTTGCAGCCATTCTCTTTGATGATGCGTTGTCGCGCTAGGTATAGTGTTATTCTTGTGTATAGGAGATAGGAGAGAAGGGCGCCCGCAGCGACGACGATGAGCGGCGAGTGCGCCATGGTAAAAACGTGGATTAGAAGTCGTCAAGATTGGTTGTAGGTTTGTCGAGGCGAGATTTCGAGATGCGGTCGGTGACGTCGGTCTGTGACAGAGGATCCACTCGTAAGAATCCTGCAGGGACAACGGTGGTGCAGGAGCGATTACCACGCACTGGAAGAGTGGTTGCCACGCGAGACCTCGAATGTCCAGATGGCAGTGGCAGTTATATCGGCCGTCGATGCAGGTACGAAGAACAACGTGAGGTACTTGTCTTCCAACTTTTGCTTTGAACCAATCACCGTAAAGCGGTCCTGGTATTCCGGTCTCTTTCTTCTTCGATGTCCTCTTTCAGTGACGCTGCACCACGTCTCTCTTGTATATATTTCTCTTTTATTTGTTCGGCCTAGCTCCAGAACAATCTCCCGGGCGATGTCTAACAATCCTTACACGCCCGTTCACGCGCGTCACCAAGGCTTTGCGGCTCTTGTCTTGTCTGCGGGAAATCACCGACCGTGTTGTATCAAGCTGGCTTGCACGCTGCAAATGTTGTCCTGAGTCCGCTCCTTATAAAAAACTGCACTCATGTAGGATCTAGAAACCTAGTGACTGGCATGTGAGCCTTATAACCACAGCCCATCAGATTGCTTTCAGGAGTCTCATCGGGGCCCACAAGCAGATCGAGGGTTCAGCTCCGAGCCACGGTCGCACCCACTATCCGCGCCGAGGCGGGCTAAAGGTAGGCGTGTCAGTGACGCCATTGCACGCGGCAAGGAGCGTGCGCGTAGTAGCTTACCGAGGCATGGATTGCACGCAACGTGATTGGACATGCGTGACATTCGCGTCTCGCCTCGTTTATGGCTAACGTCCTAATCAATCTTAGTAAAGCTGACATCCAAATGCCGGAATTCACCGACCACCACTACGACATGGTCACTCCGAACTAATCCACTTCCAATGATTCATTGTCCTGCTCTCAAGATAGTCCTTGACCTCTCCATAATCCTTACACACATGCCTCGCATCCCATCCGTCACTGCCGCCCCGATCCTCCCCGTCCTCACCTAGAGGAAAGGTCGTCGCCGCGCCCTCGAGCGCAACATCGCCTGCGCACATGATCGCCTGCCGCATGTATTCGAAGCAGTGATTAATATGCCAGGGCATTTTGATCGGGTTGACGGCGAGTTGGGAGGTAGTGGTAAGTTTGAGGGTGTTGTACGCTTCGACGACGGTGTAGAGGCAGTGCAGCTGGTGAGTGACGGAGGTTGTGAAGACGGTGTGGCCGGGGTAATCGTGGATAGGGTGGGGAAGGTTCGTGTATTGAGATGGGTTTGTTACGTTGACGTAGCCTAGGCCCTCTATCATGATACGTATCAGCGCGATGATGCTCTCATGGGGTAGTGCAGGATTTTCTTACCAGGCACGATACCCAGCCACGCCTTTTGCGTTTCCAGCGACCAGAACTCGGATGCATTTTCAGGCGCGAATACAGGATCTGGCTTGAACCTGACGATATGCTGCGAGAAGCTGGGCGCGAAGCCAGAAAGATCGCCAAGAAACTGGTGGGCATTGCCATGGTGGTGGTGCTTCCATCTCTTCTCCACCAGCAGGCCAATAATGACAAGAAGTAGGCCAGTGTCAAGTAGCCATCGCCATGCCCTCACCCTCCGCCAGAATGTGTTGCGTCGCCGTGGCTTGACATGGCCTTCTGTGTTCCAGTTCTCAACTTCGGTGTTGGAGTCGCTGTCGCAACGGTCATCCGCTTCGTGAAGCGCGTCGTAGCGCTGGTCGTTCTTCATCGCAGTTGTCTCGTGCCAGTCGATGTGGCGACTGGCAGGTTTCTATCCCTACTTGTGAATAGCCCAAAGGAAATAGTGATATCGCAATTTGCGTTGCGCAAGATTGAGCCTCAACGCTGGCATCCTCACACAGCTGTGCTTCCGAGTAAGATCAAACATGTCCTGCGACGCCAAGTGTTGCAGACACCCATTGAGCCTCGATATAACACGCGCTTACCATAGTCGATGACTCATGATGCTCACGAGTTCAGAATGCTATACGTGTGGATATAAGTCCTACGTTGTTCGATAGCGTAGCGCTGTACAGTGAGACGTCCCCATGTGATGTTTACGTCGCGCATGTACGGTTGTCGCGACGAATCGCGTCCGCACAAGTCAGAGATCGGGTCCTATGAGTAAGCGCGTCATTTTCTCAATTGTTACAGTTGCGCATTGCAAGGATAGCCAAAAGCTGAATTCTCCGCTGATGGCCGTGGTGGAGAAGAAATGATTAATGATCAAGGTGCAAATGAGGAGGTATGAATTGCTCCTTATCAGCGGAAGCGGCACCGAAACACCGACCACCTTCAACTGACGCCAGCTTTACATGCGATGTGACAGTGTTGATGCATATTTTCAACGTGTCAATTCTAGGGGAATGTACCGCTCTCTTGGCAGTAAGCTGCCTTACAACTCGTAGGCTCGAGCAGCAATCCTTATCTCCCGACAATAGTCCTTCAACACCTCATCTATCCTGGTATGGCCGCAATTCCACTCCCGCATCTGATCTAAGATTAATCCACGATGCAAATATGCTTCTGCTTCCTTCTTGCCTGGGCTTCGATATACTCGTCGATGCTCTTTCGGTCAAGGCATGGGCCGCTCGTTCCCTTCCTCACTCCAGTCTCGGACACAGCATCAAGGACATCAAGTTGTGCATCCAGCTGCTGCATCTTCTTCTTCCCACTCGGCTGTCCATTGACAACATACTTCCGCGCTAACGAATGCTTTTCCTCTCCCAAGTACGACATCCTACGAGTTAACACAACGTCAGCGAAATCGCTAGAGAGTACCAGCCGCGAATGCGCCAAAGCAACGGAATCGCGGTGGCCACGGAAGTTGACATCTATGTCGTCGAGATTTGAGAGTTTGCGTGCGGACTGTATGTTGCCTATGCGTCTATCTGAACCAAACAGACGAGAGGGTTGGGCATCGGGATCGGGGACGACCAGGGATTGATTGAGCTGGGTAGACCACTCCTGTTGAGGGACATCATGGAAGGCATCTCCCGGCCGAAGTTGCTCAGCTGATACGTTTCGGGTCATTGGTGCACTCGCTGGTCGTGATGGGAAACGCGAAGGGCCTGCACTCGTACGTTGGCTGTTTGGCGGCGCAGGCACGTGCAGATCATCGCTGCCTTCCATGGCACATCCCAAAGGCTGTGTCCGGCCATCATCATCCGGGAAGACCACAATAGTAGGCTTGAACGTTGACGATGGTGCATTCCAGGATTCGGACCAATCCGTGAGCTTTGAATTGACGCGATGTAGGTCTCGGAATGCTGTAAAGCTAACGGCTCGGAGGGAATGACATGCTGAGGACCTGCGGCGATGTGTCCGGATTTTATGCTCGCTGGGGACGTCGTCCCAAACCACTTCGTAGCGTCTATTACCAGATTCCACAACCTGCATGGTCGGTGTAGCTGGATCAACAGCGTTCAGATCATCTCTGGGATCTGCTTTCCAGGATGGCGCAATAGCAATGACATGTACATCGGTACGTGTCGTCGCTGGGTTGGCGAGCCCACTCTTCCTCGAAGCTTTCGTACCAGGGCATAACGAAGCCATACGAGCTTGAGTGTCAGTCTTGAAAATGTGGGTACAATCAGTTGTAGCCTGCGCCACCATTTTTGGTGTCAATTCTAGGGGTGGAGACGAGCGTGTAAACTTAGTAGCCTTCTCGAAATCGACAGTCTTGACACGGCGTAAGGTTCGGCGCGTCGATGACTTGTTGAACGTTTCATTGTTCTCGCTCGGCGGGCTCGTTGGGTTGCTCTGAGCCTTCTTCTTTAGACAAGTCTTGAGAGGCGTATCAGTATTGTATGTCCTGAGCTGGTCAAAATCTCGCCGCAGATCTGGACTCGAGCGTGTAACCGATTCCATGGACGAACGGCAGCTCGGCCCCAGATTCTCTAATTCTTTCCTGTCGGATGGCCTGCTCGCTCTTGTTCCGGAACTTGTCTGCTCATTACTGAGCGGGCCCTTTCTTCTTAACCTTGTTCGTGCGACAAGCTCCTGTTGTAGGGCAACGCACGTGAAGGATGGGTCATGGTACCGAGACCGAAGCTCCACTCGTGATGAGCTGCTAGTACGATGCGCCGAAGGACGGTGGGCTCGAAGTGAGGCTTGCGCAGGGCTCAAAGTTACTACTCGCTTTCCGTTGTGGTCTTTTGAACGCGCTGTCTTGTCTAACCGCAGCGCATCCGTACTTGGTATCTCAGTCCCACTTGACGCACCGGCGTCGATGACCGACCTCTGCAGATTGCGCCTCCCACCCTCAGCCGGAAGTATTTCGCCAGATGTGCTCAGCGGACTATCATTTCCGCTCGCATGCGCATCGGGGCTCGTGCTCCTGATGATTGTGTTACTTCGTGAAGCTACTGGTGTGAGGAAGACCTCAGTTTCCGAGCCATTATCGATGACAAGGTAAGGTGCGGAAAGTGTTGTTGCGCTACTATTAGAGTTCTTGTTACTCATATTTCGAGCAAAGCTGCATGTGTATTCAGTAAGAGTTCGTTGTTATATGGTCCGTCTGCTTCGGATAACACGAACTTGCAGGTAAGAATAGTGTCAGGAAAAGGTGAGGGTTAAGGATACTAGGATGGCGTTCGAGTGACGGTGATATGACTGCAGACCGCGTGCTTGCGCCCTGAGCATCACTCGTGGAAAGCGCAAGACGATGTCTGATTGTAAAGGCAGCTTCGCCCACGCCTGCCACCTGCCTTGAAAGATCGCACTCATCAGGCGCTAGCTTGACACCGCATTCGATGAAGGCTTGATGCGCGTTGCTCCCATTTGATATACCACCTGGCAAACAACATTATCGAACTGTGGCGTTGGAGTGGTATCAGTGAGAAGCAACGGCTATAAAGTTGATGATGGGGTATGGTACACTGGAAAGACTTTGAGCCACAGCATCAGACTTGCTATCAATCAGGCCAGTCCGATCTCACTCAGTCCATGGCCCAAATTTGGCAGGCTGGAGCTCCTGGACTGACCTGATTGACTGCCAAGGCGTCGCAGAGCCGTGATTTGAGATCTGATTTGACTGCTAAGACTGAGGTTTTAGGGTTAGACTGATTGACTGATTAACATTTAATATAATAAAAAGCTCTCGTAATTACTTAGATAGGCTTGTACAGCGACTATTTCCTTAGTTGTGTGACCAGTTTTTGGTGTTTTCAAACTAATCTAGCGCCAACTTTTCAAGCACTGTAGCGCTGTGATCAACTCAGGTTTCATCTGCAATTGCTGTGAGCCCAGCATGTCTCTAAGCTCGCTAAAAGTACGCTTACAATTAGCTGCTGTGGCTGGTATTGTTAGCATGTTGACAGAGCGTTAGGTATTGTTCTGATTGCAGCTGCCAGTACTGCAGTGGGTTGTACGGTAGCGCGTCGTCCTCTGCAATTGCAGGCAGGCGCTTCCACCGCTCATACTCGTCACCCATATGGTCCTCTATCTGCTCAACTGCAGCAGTAAGTTGTGACTTCAAGTACGCTGATCGAGACTCTGTTGGCCTAGCTATGCGCTGTTTCTTCAACGGCCGGCGTTCCTTGTCGCTTGCAATGCCCCCTGCTGTTGTTGCTGTTGTTGTTGTTGTTGTTGTTGACTCTCTATAGTCCTTCCACGTTACTAAGAAAGCTCAGTACTTATTCGTGAGCCAGCCGTTGCAGTAGTGAGCGCCGTCGCGCGTTAGGTTATGATCGTCAGGGATAGCCCAGAGCACGTCAAGGTGGTGTTTGTAATGCAGATAGAGGACAGTAGCAGCGTAATAGACTGGCGTGTCATCAAACTTTGCATAGTACTAAGAAAGTTTCTAGTGAGCGAGGTTAATATTAAGCATAACATAATCCTCTAGCGCTGCTAGATTATTATAATTAACCTCTTTAAGACAATCTTTAAGCGCTTTAAGCTTATTAAGGAGCCACTTAAAGGTGACAAGAACCTCCTAGATTGCGCTGTAGCAACCGTGTTTGCTGCGTCCTTTAAGCAACTTTGTTGCTTTGTTAAAAGGCGCAAGGAGCCTTATGTACTCGTTGATTGTAGCCTAGTTACTAGCATTAAGGCCACCTTTGCGCAGAAAGAGTCTAGGTGGCACTAGATCACAAGCGCTAAGACGCCAAGCGCGTTAAGCAACTGTTTTAATGTAGCGATTCTCATCAATCTTGTGCTCTACATAGCTATCAGGAGGACCTTGAAGCTCAACAGCTTGAGCAAAGGCAGCGTAGTAGGATTTCCAGCGAGTCTTGACCGCTTGACAAGCTCCTTAAGCTGGACAGGGTTCTGCAGCGCGTCTGCTTCTACTTGCTGTAAAGCCTGCAAAATTTGTCGCGTCTAGAGTGTACAGATAGACGCAATAATATCAAACAAGACCCTAATAGGCCTATAGTGACGCTAATCTTTTATAAATTGATTCTTATCTTTAAGGCTTCTGCTATTGTTCTTATAAGCGTTGCGGTCTTTACTCTATATAATAAATTAAGCTCCAAGGTTAAGGATGTGGCAGCAGCAGCGCAGACGTTGTTCTAGTGCTGAGAAACCGTACTAATCAGCAAGGCTGGCAACAGCAGTATTGTTGTTGTACGCGTTATCTAACACAAAGTAGCCTACAGAGTCCTTGTTAACCTCAAAGTTTGTTAGCATTGCTGCTACAACTCCCACAATATTGGTGCCACTGTGCTGCCTATGGAGCTCTAGCAGACCTAGAACAAAGTCCTTCACAGTCCCTGTCGCGTCTATCATGTGGACGCAGATACCCGTAAGGCTAAGCTTGCCGCCAGTTAACGTCCAGTTGTTAAAGGAGACGTAGATAAGGCTCTAGGAGCTGCGCAGATAGGCTGTGACGACAGGTATAAAGGAGTAGTATTCAGTGACAATTGCGTTGTGCAGGGACTGGTGGCTGCGCCAAAGTACTGCTTCAGCTAGCAGGTTTGCTTCTTAGATCAGACCCTGAAAGGACGGTGTTTTAATGTGTCAGATATGAGCGCGTCTTGGAGGATTCCTGGCATCGATCTGTCAGATATGAGCGCGGGCTTGGCCGGCACTACAGGGCATAGACCACTTAGCTTAGCGCACCAGCGGGGAACACCAAAACCCGCTGGTCAGAGTTCAGACGAACACAGGATCAATACACATCAGTTATCAACATCATCAAGAACCCCTTTGAATCTGACAATTAAGAGTCTCACTGCCTCTCCCGAGCAAATACAAACAACAAAC